>OX465096.1:67125093-67280093 GCA_949987625.1 Chalcis sispes
GCTGTGCGATTTTGTAGTAAACAAAACTTATAAAAAAAAAAAAAAAAAAATAAATAAAAGCAGAACTTGTGTCTTGACCAATCTTTTATCAAAATCGAATCATCGTACGACTCTGGGTATATACGTTATAATCAAAGAGCGAAACTCCGGCTCTGCAAGATTTGCCCGAGGTCTGACAACCTCAATAATCCAAACTCTCAAATGCCGTATCTGAGTATTGACTATAGCCAAACTTAGGAGCGTCGGAGTTATGGTTTTTGGTAAAAACCGAAATATTTTAATAGTAAATAAAAAAATAAAAAAACGGAGTATAAAAAATTGTAAACAATTTTAAACGCACCGTAACAATGGCGATGTCATTGTGATACAAGGTACTAGCGCCTCTGTAATCCGGATGTATCTTTATATCTTCAACATCATAAGCGTTGCCAGTGCCAAGAGAATCCGATCTACTCGTTCCCGTATAAATTTTTACGTACTTCATCAGTCTCTGTTTGTTTTTATTATCAACGCAATGTGCGGCGGTGACGACGTGATATTCGTCGATTATCGAGCCGCCACAAAAATGCTTCGGTTTAGCCACACCGTAAGTCCATCTCATTGATATTTGATAAGGATAATCTTGGATAATCGCATTGTTACCGCCGATTATTCTTGGTTGGAGATGGGAACCGTTAATATCTGATTGTTAACGTTTTTATTATTGCGATATGTTAATGTTAAGTATACGCCTTCTTTTTATTCAACAAGATAAAAATTTTATTTTTATCGTTTTAATATTAAACCAGTTGCGAAATTTTTAAAATGTATTAATGCAATGAATTTTATTTTTCGTCAGCTAATAGGCAAATTCTGAATTAAAGTTACGATCTAAGCTAAATTATATTCAATTCTTATGTTACAAATACAATTATATATATACATATTAGCATAATTGTTAGAAAATGCAATTTTATTTAAATTATATTCATATTTTATCAATTCAAATTGTATTGTATATATTACAAGCAATTACATATTGATAAGATAATGAAGTTTTTAATTAAAATAAGATTATACGCAGCATCAAAAAAATATTCTCAAAAACTCACCAACAATTGTGAAACACAAACAAACGACAATTTTAAAATTCATCGCGACGATGAAAAAAAAAAAAAAAAAACAAATAAATAAATAAATGAAAAAACCGAACGAATGCAAACGCTATCTTTTTAGAAGTCTTTATATACTGCCATTAACTATCGTGACATTGCACCAATTAATTAAAATAATTTACGATTAGCGATAGCACGTAGAGTTACAAGCTCTACTAACCTATTTATTTAAATAACAATATTCATTAATTTATATGTTAATAATAAATATAAATTCGAGCGTTTCGTGTATTAGCAAACTCTTTCTCTTTGCCGGATTTAACGTCATTTTATCATTTCGTCCCTCATCATGGTATCATTGTTTGTGATGATAAATAAATTTTCATGCACTTATACTCGTGTTCTGATAAACGTTCAATTATCAAGTAACCAGAGGAGTGAGCTAATTTTTTAAATCAATGATTAATTTTTAATAAAAATAATATTTATGCTAATATCGAAAAATGATGTTTTTAATGTTATACACGCGGCGCTATTTTATTAAAGATTTTGTTTAATTTTTTTTCTCTCGAAATATTAAAAATTTGATATTTTTTTATTTAATTTTCGAATAAATATTTTTTACCTAATGCAAAATCTTACAAGCGATCTGATATTCCTAATTAAAATCTTAAAAGATTTAATAAGATTTTTATAAAAGAATTGTCTAATTAATTTTATTATTTTATAAATATTAATTAAACAAAAATCATCACTTGTATTATTAATACTTTGTATTATTAATATTTCGTATTAAATGTTTCATATTATTAATTAAAAATCTGTAAACGTGAACTCGATAACAAGTGTGCAACAAGGTATAATCAATTGAAGGTCGAAATCTTTATCTTCGTTTGTTAATAATTAGTATAAGGCTAACTGTAGGTCAAAGATAATAAACTTAGTTTTTCAGGCGATGATTACGTTAACATACTTTTAATTACGTGAATTCATTAACTTTTTTTTATATAGTTAGAAATTTAAAGTATTGTATTTAGTGAAATTTAGTTAATTTATCTAAATCGTAATTTATTATATATTATATTTTTACAGTTTTAAAACAGATAAAAATGTAAAAATAATTAAAATAATTTCGTGTAATTATGTAAATTATTCTTATCGTACAATTATGCAAGCTAATTATGTAAATATAAGTTAATGCTTCTGTTTTGTTTTTTATTATACATCACAAATTGTAATAAATAGTTTCTAGTATTAAATAAAAATCAAAAAATGAAATTAAAAAAAAAAAAACAAAAAAGCAATTGATTGAATTTGATTTAGAAATTTGACCGGTATAAACATATAAGTTAACAATTGTAATATTTACTATTGTATTTAACTTTATAAGCTTACCACTAATAATTATCGAGGATTGAAAAAAATTTTACAAATTGAATGCAATGTTTTAAAAATGTTTTTACGATATTAAAGTTTTGTGGATAAAGAACATTTGCTGCTAATTGAAAGAGAATAAAAAATTTTCTAATTACCTATTCAAATTATTTTAACTTTTTTTATCTCAGGTATAAAATAAATGATAAGCTAAATTGAATTAACCAAAAGTTTTTACTCATAAAGTATAACAATACAAATTTACTATAAAGTATAAAAATTGTTTTATTGTTTATAAATTTATGTTGATAAATTATTCAGGTTTAAAATATTATAATTAAATAGTAAATAATTTTATTGTAAATGATAAATAAAATTATGTCTATAAAATAAAATTAAATAAAATGCCCAATCAACTTTGTTGAAAGGACTCTTAATTGCAATAAATATACTGCATTGTATTTATCTAATTTTTAAACGGTCACAAGTGTAACATATATTTTTTTTTTTTTTTTTTGTTAATGGAACTGGGTTGGATAAAATAATTAGACATCATTTATCAGTAGCCCTGCCATAAAATTTATTTACAATATATTTATGTTCGATTTGATTATCAACAATAACGTGAAACGATAATTATTATCATCTCTTAATAACTTTCATCTAATGTATCGATAAAAAGTCAATTCGAGAAAAGAAAATTAATAGCAATGTACATGTAAATTAATTTTAAACAAATGGAAAAAAAAAGAAAAAAAAAAATAAAATTTCGCAGTTATTGACACTTTGAAACGAACAAAACAAAAAGTTTGAGGCGCATTTATACGGTGCGCTTTGTGCATCATACGATCGTTTACTGCTCGGTTCACAGATTTAATATCATTGATTAAAATGCTCTGTTTTCAATTTTTTTTTTTTTTTTTTTTTTATATATTTATATTCGAGTAGACATTCCCTATCTCTTTTATCTTTTTTTTTTTTTTTTTTTTTTTTTTGATTATCACGCATTCGCAGCTACCTTTACAAAGATGGAAAAATATGTTCGAATCCAAAGCGCGCGAACGACGAAACAGAAGTCAATAAATGTAAAATATCAATGACTTCTACTTATCGTTAAATGCGCTGGGATTTCTTTAAAATTTATAATATACAAAATGTTTAGACTAGAAGTATGTTAATTGTTCAACGTTCACCGAGCAACGTTTCTTCTTTTCTTATCAATTGTTCCAATTGAATTCAATTGTTTCCTTCCATGAAGAAAAGATATCGATATCGTTGTGGTCGGTCGCATACGCTTTTTCTCAGTTATTAGCAAAAGAGCCTCGCAAGGTAAATTGAAAAATATAATACAAAATGAATTTTCGTCCAAGATTTATTTCTTTTTAGCCTCTTCTTCCACAGCTTCATTTTGCTTACGGAAACAGTCACCAACTGGGAAGAAGTCCCAACATCTTTGCTGGTACATTTTCCATACGTAAGTTTCTTGACCTGTGTGTTCCGTATCCGGTTTATTAATGAGATGCATTAGGAAGAACCTAAAGATAATTATTAATTTATTACCTTTAATAATCAATTTAGCTTAACTTAAAACTATGACTTTTAATATAAACAAATAAAACGAACAATAGAGAATAATAAAATTCAATACTATACTTACATGTAATTTGCAAGATTATGTTCTTGTTGAACATGCGTATCAAATCCATGTGGCACTGCATCAAAGTAATCTTTACCAAGACCACATATAAAGCAGTTACTTTCCATGTTCGTTTTGACACTCTCCAATTGATCACGAAGCTCGCCAAATGCATCAATGATCAAACCTGAAAATTTTACACGAATCGTTTTGGTTATTTTAATGTTTTACTTTAAATCATAATCAAGCAATTAATATAACTATTAACAAAAAAATCACCTTGAATAATAGCTAACAAGATAACGATAACAAAGAAAAAGAAGGTAATATCGAACATTATACGATATACTTCGTAGTCATCACCGTCAGGTTCACCAATTTCATCACCAATACCTCCACCTGCTCTTACACCTTTGTACAAGTGGAATACAAAACACTGAAAATGACATATTTATTTAATTAGTTTTATAATAACTTTAAATTTTTTATATTATTAATATTATATTTTATAAAGTCTCACCGTTAACATGTCGTGGCATTTTTTATCAACTTCGTCGTCCTCTTCTTGTATGTAGAACTTACGGAAGAAATTAAAGGCAATGACAGTATATATGTAGACGACGATAGTTAAAAGCATGACGGTTAAGACAAGTTGCTTTCCATTGTGCGTTACCGACTGCAAGATCGTACGTAACGTCTTGAAACCAACCGCAACGTCCAACAAGTGCGCAGCGAAGAAGAAATTGTTGTAATTGCCGAGAATTGAAAATATAAAGTACCATAAACTGTAGAGAAAAGCCTGAAATTTTTCGTTTGGATTTTTTAATAATCTTTATATTTTAAAATTTTTATTTTTAAATCAAAAATAGAAAAAACTTATGATTCTCACATTGTCTGTTATTGTAACTCCAGCCTTCCAAAGTTGATATCTCCAGTCGATATTCATGATACTGGAAAAATAAAACCAAAAGTCATTTTAAAATTCACACGTTATCTTTTAATTATTAACGCATACACTTACAAGTGCATCAAGCCTGAGCCTTCCTCTTCTTGAATAAAGGTAGTCTTTTCCATTCCCACTAAAGCGCTGATCATTTCGTAATCGTAAGTGTCGCTGTACTTTTGCCTAACTTTTTTCTTGATAAATTTGTCCCAGTAATTTACGGGGAAAGTTTTCGCTGAGATGGCTAACTTATCCCAATTTGCTTTGAAGTCATAATCACCTGGCTGCTCAACAATGTAAAGCCCGTCGAATTCGACCGTTCGAGCAATTTCCTTTTCTCTCTTAAAGATAGCTAAAGGTACCTATTTGTAAAAAAAAAAAAAAAAATTATGTATTATTTTAAAAAAGACATTGTTTTACAGTAGATAAATTCCGATAAAAATAAGAAAAAAAAAAAAAAATAAAATTCAAATAAAAATGAGTTATACAAACAAAAATCAGTCAATTTTAAGTCAAAATTAATTTGAACATATTTGTATCTCCTTTTTCACGATACATCATATAATGTAAAAATTGATTACCTTCAAATGATAGTATGCAACGAGCATCGCCAAAGATATGATCGAATGTACAATAGCCATAAATCTCATAATATAAGCAATAAAAATAAAGTCCTTAGGCACTTCAACAAATTCTATCAAATCTTCCTCTTCTTCCGAACCATCTTCTTCTCCGCTACCAAATTCTTTACCAAGACCGCTTCCAGATCCAGCCGACGAACCTTCACCGGACATCTCACTTAACAAGTCTCCCATCATTTCAGTGCTATCTTCTTCAGTCTCTTCATTCAGAATTGTGACCTATAATAATCATAATAATGTTAAGTGAGTTTCATAAAATTTATAAATCTAATGAATAAAATTTCACTTTGACCGCTTTAATGAATCTTTAAAAAATTTTAAACTTTATAACTCTTGATATTCTAAACTTATTTATTAATGTTTTAGGGATTAATTTATTGATTTCTTTCTGCTTGCTTTCAATTGTACCATTAAAAATACATCTTCTCAAAAACTTTTTTAATTATCAACAAGCGCACATAAAAAAACGTTGTTTAAGAATTGTATTTACAATACATATTTTAATTCACTTGCATTTGATGGAAAAATAAGCATCTCAAGAACTTACTTGATAAAACAGCAGCATAAAATTAATGCAGAAAGCAAGAATCAAAGCGGCGTATTTGAGGGTGTAGAAGTTTCTCGCTAAAAATGAGACAAGACGATGACTGTACTCGGAGAAATTAATGGACGAGGCAGCGGAAGGTTCCGCGATTGCTTCCTGTTTTGCTTCCGCTTCGACGGCCGCCATTGCCGCTTGCTGTACCGCAACAGCTTCCGCCGCTGCTAAAGCTTGCGCCCGCGCTTGCTCTCCGCTGTAGAAAGAAAGGCATTCGTATTTATCAGAATTAAAAAGTGTTGGATAAAATTGTATAAGATTTGTAATATTATGCCGCAGATATTTTAAAGGATCGCAAATAAGCTTTGGTTATTAATATTAAAGAAAATAGAATTCATTATTATTTACCCTAATAAATCAGCCAAAGTGACAGGCAATTCCGCTTCTCCAGAACCTTCAGCAGCCTTTGCACCTTCCTCACCAGTACCTTCGTCCGGAGTACTTTCTCCAGTTTCTTCAATACTAGATTGTGGCGTCGATGCTATTGATTCGTGCGGTGCTAGTTTTATTTGGCCTTCTTCCTTAGTTATATCCATACCAAATGCCTGCACCTTTAATTAGAATAAAATTAATTATCTGCATACTATATACTGTTTATGAAATTATAAAAAAATAATTAAGAGATTAAAAGAATTGCTTACTTGTAAATTAGATTCATCCGGCGTAGGTGGTAAAGCCGGTAAATGTCTCGATGTTCTAATGTCATCCTCTTTAACTTCGACAACGGGTTCCTCAATATTTGGTCCTCTCATCAGAGATAAAAGTAATTTCATAAAGTAACTAATAACACAGCCGACCCCATAGCCCGAATAATAGAAAGAGTAGAATATCATTTTAACAAAACCAAGAAGAAGTTCTGGCACAGACATCTGCTGCATCTCGGTAATTTTGCTTTTTATGTTCGTCGGTGAAAACATAGAGAAGAAGAAATAAATGCCATCTTTGAAAGCCTGAATTTTTCTTCGGATTGGATCTTTTCGTTCCTCGTCTTCGTCGGTCATATATGTGTAAGATGATTCCTTGGCTTTTCCACCGCCTCCACTTTCTTCGACAGCCATCAAAGCACTCGCGTGTTGCATTTCAAAGATAGCGTCCTCGCAGAAATTGATGAAGGTTTCGAGTTTCTCTTTTTCATCCGAATCCACGACAGTGTTGTAGAAATATGCTCGTTTTGATTCTTTGATCTAATTACATAATTAAATTAATAGCATAATTTTGTTAGATAATAAATCGAAAAAATTGCATACGCTATAAATCTCGTACCTGAGGTTTCTCCCACTGTTCAATATTTGACTCTTTAATTTCAAAGTAAACACGTTCTATGCGTTTATTACTACCAAGAATTTCAATTCTTCCCAAAAATTGTTCAAAGTAATTTAGAACGGAACCAGCAGTTTCGAGGAATCGAGCAAGTCGCGGTTCGTTTGGCATGTGCTCTGACAGATTTGTAAGTAAAACGGCGAGATTGAAACCGATTTCTTTTGCCGGCTCGTGAAAACGCTCCATAAAGGCGATGTAGTTGATTTTACCGTCGTGATTTGTTTCGCAACAAGCAAGTAAGAATTCCATTTCCTCGCTGTAAAAAATTGAATAATCATTTTATGATTTTAAAATAATTCAATTGCAATTAATCTGATATTTCATAAAAATTCTTGAGCTAAGAAATACTGCGATAATAAATTTATGACAGTAACGAATTAAATTTTTTAATTTTTAATTTTTTTTTTGTTAAAATACCTAATTTACGATGGATTGTTTTTACTTACTCGCTGTAATTCTTCGTTTGTTCCATTTTTTCTTTGAAATCTTTTGGATAAACCCAACCATCATCGGCTTCTGCAAAGTTCGATACCAAACTCTTTAGTTTTAAGAACATATCGAAATATTTCAGAATCAGTTCAACGTTTCCAGCTGATTCAACAAGAGTATCCACCATCTGCTTTCCAATTGTTCCATTCACGACGTTTCCTGAAAAGAAATCAATAAATGTTATTATATACTTAAAACTTGTATAATTCATATTTTTCTCGAATAATATTTCCATCAAAATCTTATACTAACCTTCAAGCATAGACAACATCATAGTTATCATGTCCTTTTGTAAATTCAACAGTTCTTTTAACAGATCCACCTGACTCGAATGTTTAGACAATTTATCTTGCATGTGCGAAAAGAGGAAGAGAAAACCACCAACTGCGTCCCATAACCTGGAATGAGCCAAAGCTTGTTGATTTTGAGCACAGGGTCCTTGAATAACTTCGGTTAGCGTGTTAAAAACTTGGCTGGCCACACCGATAGCTTTGAAGAAATTCGCTTTGCCCGCGGGATCTATTAATTCTTTGCTCGAATAGTGCCAATAGAAATCCATTATAGATTCTTGAAGACGTAGCAGATAATCGACCGTGCAAATAACGACGTTCACCGTTGTCGTGTTTCCAGCTTGCGTTCTTAAATAATTCTGCCAATCTGTTTATATAAAAGTTTTTATCTTAGATAAAATTTAATTAAATCATCGTTTGTTTAAAATTCTATGTTCTATGTAAAATCTAACACTTTATTTAACATCCTTTTTTATCATATCGCAGCAAAACAATGTTAAAAAAACTCACCCAAATTGTGACCCTCGCAGGTAAGCTGAATAAATCGGAAAAGCGCACAGGTGAACTCGGCGTCGTGCATATTCTTTTCCCCGGCTGCGCCGTCCGAGCCGACGCCCAAACCTTCCGCTTTCGTGTTCCTCTCGAAGGCGTCCAAATCGAGGACGCTGCAGCTGTTCATGAGACCGGCTATCGAGGTGAAGAAACCAACGTCTTTCTTTTCTTTTAAATGATTCAACATGCCCCTTTGAATGTCGATGTTACCACCGCGAAGAATCGATATACCGAGCTGTAACGTCTTCATTACCATCTCGCTGGGTATGCCTTTGCAGGCCGATATGTGTAACAGAACCATTTCGGCGACACCGCGATCCGCGAGCCTCGCTTGATTGAACAAAAGCTTCTGCTTTTCGATTTCTTGTTCCTAAAATTTGAGTTCGATATCGTGTATAAATTTTTCTAAACTATTTATAGGGAATTATATATAATGAATATAAATGAAGATATGTGATCAATAAAATATAAAATTAGATAAAATGAAAAAAATTATGGATTCATTTACGAATTATTGTTTATTAACAATATTTCACAAACAATTTCCTATTAAATCCTTTGATCCCTTAATTTGACTTTCATTAAAAAATATATTTCAATTATTAAATTGAAAGTAATTTAATTTTTTAATATTCAATTCATTTTTTTTTTTTTTTTTTAAATTAGAACACTTTTATAAAAAATGAAATTAAACATACATACATGCCGTCGTGAATACAATGAAAAAAATATAAGTATACACAAAACAAAGACAATACCAGTAAAAAAATAAATTCATCCGTTAAATATTACGTAATAATGTCAAGTCCTCTTACCATGAGTTTTTGCATGGGCCTCTGAATGCATTAACAGAAAAATTTTATTAGTACACACACAGACACGCGTTAAAACGATTAAAAATTAATTAATTAATTTGTAATGCGGTTGTAAAACGATGAAACAATACCTAGCAAATGCTGCTTAATTTCAAGAGCTCTATTCAAGCGATAATATGTTATGTTTTTATGTAGTTTGTAACGCAAGCTTTAATAATTTTGGCATGTTTTTTTTTTTTTTTTTTTTTAAACGTTTTAAACAACAGAAACTAGAGATAAAAGTAACTCCATTCAACAATTTTTGAGCGATAAAGTTTTTAAAAACAAATGCAAAAGTTTTGTTTTAAATATACGGTGAAATGAATAATATTAATTATAAGTAATTTCATTTTAATATTGTAAGTATAAATTTGATGATATAAATTTATGTAAATTTACGTTAACTTCAAAAAGATTTTAATTAAAAGGAATTTTTTACTTACTCATGCAACATAATTTTGTTTTTTTTTTTTTTTTTTTTTATTCTATTACTCAAATACCGTAATTCACAAAATAGAAATAATTATAAAATATCTTTTTCTCGTAAATTTTTAGTTATAAAACTAGTTAAATATGTCTGAATTAATTTTTTTTTTTATCCAATTAAAGCAAAAAAAAAAAAAAAAAAATGAGCTCAGAAAATTGATTTACAACCGTAATAAATTTTCGAATACGAAAAATCCAATATCGATTAAAAAATAATACTTAAAAATTCAAAGTACGTAACTTAATTTTAAATTTAATCATTATTTAATATATTTGTTAATACAAAAAATTAAATGTTAAAGCTTGATATTATACAAGTATTTCTATTTTATTAAAATCTTTAATAACGTTGCAGAAACGCTTTAAAGCAGTTTAAACAATGGCTAATTTTGTCACTGACTATAGTTTTCTGAATGGTATAAAAGTTTTTAGCAGAATAATAGTACAAAGTGAAAAATTGATGTTACATTAGCAAAAATTGATGATCGATAAATATTTGATTGTCTATCGTACGTAACAAAATCATGTGTAGCTGCTTAATTAACAATTTTAAAGTAAACAATTTACGAGTATATTTTAAATTTCTACAAAAAAAAAAATAAATAAATAAATAAATAAATAAATAAATAAATGAAAATTTAATACAGAAATAAAGACAAAATAACTAATGAAGTTGTTAAAATACTAGAAAACTATTTCACATTGAAATATCGTAACAAAACAAAAGAAGAAATTTTTATTGCATTTATAATCGAAATATTAAAATAGATATCTTTTAAGAATATATAAGGTGTACGGAAAGTTCTGTCCGTTTTTAATATTTTATTTAATTCTAAAAATGGATAGAACTTACCTAATATATTAACATGATTTTAAACAATTATTACTGAATGCAATAAAAATGTATGTTAATAAAAAATCTGTTATTGCATTATTTGAATTCAATGAAGAAATTTTAGAAATTAATTTCTTATATTATTTAAATAACTATGATATATTAGCAATTATTTTTTTTTATTTTCATATCAATAATTAAAATATTTAATTTTTCATACATTATTTAAAAATACTCAAACATAATCTTATTAAATAAATAAAAATAAAATAATTAAGCTTTTAATTTCATTAACAAGTAAATTATTGTAAAGTTTTTAATTTTCGTTAATTTTTTTTTTTTTTTTTTTTTTCCAACGAATTTGATGCAATATTAGAAATTTTTGCAATAATGATCTAATTTTAAATGGTATAATTTGCTTACCATTATTAACTTGTGCGGTGGATTAATACCAGACTATTAAAATAGATAAAATTGTATTGTCACAATTTTACGATTTGATTTCATATTATAAAATAATTTTACTATGATCTTATAAATATATATTATATATATTTAAATTATAAGATAGTTTATTTAATTATGTTAGTTTTTTATGGGATTTAAAAATTCACGTAAATTATAACGTCTAATAATCAAGCAATAACATTTCTAAAAACGAAAAATCGTTAAAATATTTTTTTATAAAATATAACTAATTTTTTACTTAATTATACAACTTTATTCAACAAGGCAATAATAATAACTTAATGTGAATTTTTAAGATGCTCTTCTTATTTTCTAATTACGTAAATCATTATTTTGCTTTATCAGTTCATTCGCAAATTCAATGTTTTGTACGGTCAACCAGTACATTTTTTTAATTTTTTTCACTTTCAAACAGCACTTTATCGTTTGCTCTCGTTAACGCATGAAAAAAAAAAAAAAAAAAAAAAAACAAAGAAACTCAAGCCAATTCGCAAAGTCACGATAAAATCTTAAAAGCTTACGTGGATAGATGCGCCACCCTCCTCTTCTCCACCGCCGCCCTCGTCCTCGCCCTCTTCTTCTTCCTCGCCGCAGGACTTCGAGATTATCTGGGCGTAGCTCATGTAAAGCGGATCCTCTTGAAGTGCACCGGAACGTTCGGTCATCGCCCCTCTGCAAAACGTCGTTACCAGTTGCGTCAACGGATCGGGCTTACCTTCTTCCTCGACTTTGTCCATTTTCTTCGACTCTGCGTCCTCGAAGGTTTGCTGAAAGAGTTTTTATTTATTATTTTTTTTTTTTTTTATTTCTTTTTGTTTTATATGTGAGTTTAGATTAACGTGTCGTACGTAAAAATCAAAAAATGAGGATAAGGTTGAAATATTTTCATTTATTTATTTATTTATTTTTTTTCATTTTATTTTATTTTCTGTATAAACAAGACTTTATAATTTAAGCATCGGTAAATTTCATTAACATAGGTTAACATCTGTTAATTTCATTAAAATAGGTTTTTTCTGTTGCTCGTTATACAAAAATTGCATTAGTTTTAGTCCTACTGTTGTTAAATATATCATAGCCAAGATCCATCAATATTTCAATTCAATTTAAATTGACATAAAAAATAATTCGCGGCAATTTATTTATTACCGATAGTTATTATTTACGTAATTATTCTATATACGAATTAAATATTAAATATTTACATTTATAAATTAATCTTACCGTGAGATCTTCGATCATTATTTCTTGTCCTACGTTTTCATCTTGCAGCCACAGTTCGTAGTATGTTCTTACAAAAATATTGATTGCCCTGTGCCTGAATAACATACGTTATTTTTAGTTTTTAATTTATAAATAATAATTAATATTGAATATTTAATTTAGGGTAAATTTTCGTATAAGAAAGGTTCTCATTTATTAAAAAAATAATTATCCAACAATGATTTTAAATTTAAAACGAGTAATCGAAGATACAAAAATCTTTCGAGAATAAAAGAATATTAAATATAAAATTAAACACGTTTAAAAAGTCTTGCTACAGGGATTAAATACGGAAAGATAAAACTCTAAAATTTCATGTAAGCAAATAACCCCATTTTGTTAGTTTGCTAAAACAATCACGTTTATTATTATATTTTTTAAAAGAAAAAAAAAAGAAAAAAAAAAAAAAAAATTTATAAAGTACAATTAAATAAATTAGTTACCAATTACAAAAGTTACCTCCTGAGTTTGTAGAGGGGTTCGCTACGTAGACATGCAATAGCCGCTCGTTTTCTAGCCGCACACAGCACGCGATTCCATCCACCACGCGACGGAGGCGGTTTCATCGCCTTTTTATCGTGTCAGCAAGTTAGATATTGTTAGATTGTAAAATTGCATTATTCATGCGCGTTTTATTTATTTATTTTTTTTTTTTTTTGAGGAAATATTTAATTTTACGTATATCGTTTTATTTGATGATTTTGATTCATTAATTCATCGATTGTTAATGTTCGATGTTAAAATTTATGTTCTTTTTTTTCTTTTTTCAATTTTTACAATAATTATATCTATTCGTAAATTAAAATCGATATATACAATATTTATTTTAAATTCATGAAAAATGTAAAAATTTTTAATCTGCAATATTGGAATAGTTGTTATAAAAATATCGATGACTCTTTATCAAATAAGGATTGTTATTGTTGTCATTATAAGTACAAAAGCGTGACTACACTCAATGTACAGTGGTAAAAGCAAAAAGTTTTAGAAAATGACGCGCGCGCACACACACACACACACACACACACACACACATACACGGCTGAATTAAATAAAACAAAAAATAAAAGGAATTATTAAACAAAAGTATCGATCAAAATTATTGTTTCAAAGGATCAATAATGCAAAAAAACGAGAAAAAATAAAAGAAAAGAAAATAATAATAATAATAATAATAATAATAATAATAATAATAATAATAATAATAATAACACGGCAGCAGGTGCAAACAAAACCAAACAAAAAATAATAAGATACCTGGGCAAGGAATGTAGGGAAGTTTGACGGAAGCAAGCAATAACGGCTCGCTTCCGTTGAATGGAAACCACTGAGCGATAGCTACTCTTGCTTTGCTGTTGTGGATGATCAATCTACTCGAGAACGAAAGAGTTAAAATAAAGCAATCGAATTATAAACTTAATGTAAATAAATATAACGTAGATACTAAGATTTACATATATGTATAGAAATTTTATCAAAATATTACCTTATAAATTATAATCTTGGATAAAATTGTGTCAATTCTTTCTCGCTATTGATAATTCAGTCTTGCAAACTGAATTTCATCGTTTTGATATAAATAAATATATATATGTATATATATATTTTTTTTTTTGACGATCAATGAATCGTTTTCAAAAAATTGATTTTACAATTATTATTTTCACCAATAAAATGAAATTCAAGTTTATTTTTACATTATCGTATAAACAACGAAAGTCAAATTTTTAACAAGAAAAATATTCAATTTTTATCAACTCACCATATGAAGCCCGTAAAGTACTTTCGCCATATCCGTAATCCTCGCAACGACGTCGTCAACTTGCTGAGCTTTAACAGGTTCAATTACATCCTTTTGCTGACCCAATTTCGAATAAAGATAATGCTGCCACGACATTTCATCAGCTGGATCGATTTTATCGGGCAGCGTTAATTGCGTCTTCGCGAATTCTGCGATCTCCTGTTCCGGCATTTTCTTCAAGAAACGATCCTTGCAATGCTGAACTAATTCCTGCTCGCGACCGGCGAATAGATTTAGACCGACGGGAAGCAATCGCTTGAGACAAGCGACCATCAACGATGCTTGAATTTCTTTGTCCTTGTCTCTTTTTTTGTCTCTGTGCTTTTTCTTTTTCTACAGTGTTATAAAGTAAGAATAATTGCTTCATATGATAATAATTAATTGAAAGTATTCAATAATGAAAAATTGATTTGCTTTTGATATGTACATTATACTGGAAAGACAATAATATATTCGTTTTGTGTTTCGGTTGCTATAGTATTTAGCACATTATAAGCATTCTATGAATACGGGGTTAGGGAATTTATTCAAATGACAACAAATTATTAAACATATTACTCAAATATAATAGCTAGAAAAATTTAAAGGAGCTTATTTTCTAAACGATTAAGATAATATAAATTAACACCCATATTTTAAATAGAATAATTTTTATAATTACTTCTATCCATTTCTTGTTAATCATGAAAAGCAAAATTAAATTCAAAATTAATGTCATTAATTATTATATTAATGCATTAATATACATTTAATTTGATTTTATTATCATAATGATCTTAAAGGAAAATACGTTTTAATATTAAGATCTCGTAATATTCAATTTACATCCACGTACTCACTTACAAGAATCAATAATTCATCGTCTTACCTTTCCTCCACCAACAGGTGCTGCACCCTCGGAAACAGCAGCTGGTCTTCTGGTGGCCGTTGGCATTATGAGAACCATGTTATCGATTTCATTAGCCGATATGAAATTTTGTTCTTCCTTTAAGAAATATTGCGACTTCGACCATATGTTAAAAATAGCTGCTACGTGATTGTATAGATCTTCCGCTTCGGGTATGTTGTTTCTTAACCAATGATTTCTTTGGAGGTCGACGTATTTTATAAGCAACGGGTAAAAGGAATATATGTCACGTACGAGCAACTGCCAGTCTTCTTGTATTTGCGCTTCGACTTGGGATGTATCGTCGGACGAAGATTTGATAAATCCTCGCATGGATTCTTCCTTGTGGAACATGTTATCGGTTCGCTTTCTTACTCTTTCGGCTAATGGTAAAAATGGATCTTTCAACAATTCTTCCGACGAATTTATAATTATCTGCTGAGTGTAGGCTGCTATCCTCGTCATCCAAGGAGAATTTTCGTTACCGATGTTTTTCTTGATGAGCTTGAGAACGTTTTTTAGAAGTTGATTCATGTGATCACTCGTTACCATACTGAGATATGTACCTGTTTAATAAATAATAAATTCTTATATAAATTTGTCGTTTATGTTAAAATCAATTTATTAAGAATTTTATACGAATTTTACTTCGAAAGTATTTCACATTGTACTATGACAGGAAGCACCGCCAAAATAATTTATATTATTAAAAAAGTCTATGTATTGCATTAAAACATACCTTCAGTAGGATTTACATTGTCCGGACCTTGAGCCCACCAAAATGGTAAATAAGAGCACAGAAGAGGTAAAATAACGTCCACGATATGAGGTGCATCGACGTAAGTCTTTTCCGATTCCACAAACTGATCTACTTCGCTCAATATTGTCTCTAAAGTTGGCATACTCGATTCCATCCGTGTCATTATATCTTGAGCTTCTAACGAATGATCAGCAATACGATTCAGTAATGAAAACGGATTGTGTTTATTGAGATGGGGTTCAAGGAAAGCCACTGGAAAGCAGCTGGAAAATGCACCGAGACACGAGCCGAGATTGGGCTTGTTTCGCTCGATTTCAGTCTTTAGATACTTGCGATCATGAGTGAGTGTTGAGTCGACACCAAGTGTATATAGAGATGCTAACATTTTGTACGCTGCCACTTGTATTTCATCCACTGAAATAAATAGATATATTTTTTAATTTATGCAATAAAATAGTAAGGAACATAAGTCATTTAAAGTTTATAAAATTGATATATTTACAAAAATTTAAACAAACGTTAAATATAAATATATGTTATAGCAACTTACGTAAAAGATCGCTTCCATATTCACAAGCTGCTAGATGATCAAACATAGCTGTTAAAACTGGTAACACTACGCTGTTAATGTAAGATAACGAAGTGGAAGTCTTAAGATGAGTTCCTCGAAGATGACTATATTTTCCTTCTTGAAGGTTAAGAATTGTATGACCAAGATCATCCGCAGTGTTGTTAAAGAAGGTCAACATCGATGTTCTAATGAATTCTGGACAATTCTTTACTAACGATTTTGCATCTATACCTTTAACCAGGACTTGTAGACATCGCACTGTTATTCTCACATCGGCACCGAATGCTGCCATCCTTGAACGTAAAAGACTCGCCAACTTACAAAATAACGCAGCTACCATCTCTTTTTCTTTCAACGATGCAGCTCCTACATTGTTAGTTGCGGTTGCTACAGCTATGAAATAATTTCGATGTGTGCTGAAATATTTCTCCATCAGGGGTAAAACTACTTTGCTGAAAAATTTAATATCTCTGGTTGACGTTTTGAAACTATTCCTACGACTGAATGTATCAGATGGTTTTAAAAGTTTCATGTTTATAGTGGCCTTATCGAGATAAGCGATCAATTTTTCTAGAAGAGAGTATGCAAAACGAAGCTCCACTGCTGCGCCTGCCCCAGCAACTTCAGTTTCTGTACCACCGCGATTTGGTTTATGCAATTTATAGCCTTGATATTGAAGGTACTTCAAGAATTCTTGAGATCTTTCACGATCTTTTCTTTTTTCCTTATCAGTCAAAAGATCGTAGGGCACCAACTGAGGGTGAATTCCGCCACCTGTTAAAAAAATATTTATATTTATTTTATTTCAGAAGAAAAAGAATACGAAAAAAAAAAAAATTAATTATTTATGATGCACTGACCAACTGTAACTAATTCTTCTTTTTTCTTTTTCGCCCAAATATCGTGTGCATTATCAGCTAGTCGTTCAGCCATGTTTTGCATCTCTCTGCTCAATGTTAAGTTGGTCATATCGACTGGATGAGGATTGTAATTGAATGGACTTGCAGAATCCCCCTAAAGAATAATAAAGTTTTTTAAATAGTCTTATGGTCATTAATTAATTAACATATCAACAAAATGTACCTGGCTTTTAGAAGATCTCCTTAAAGAATTACGACTCGAAGTAGCAACATCAACTTCTGCATGTTCAACACTCCAGCCAATTGCTAATAATGCCTTGAGACTTTCTCTTACAGGTTCTTTATACCTTTCTCGTTCATAATCGTTGAGCATATTGTAGGGTTTTAATCGTGGATGAGTTTTATTAACGTCTGACCATTGTTCGCCGTACGTCCAACCATTTTCTAATTTTCGACTTGCCCAAGCATCATGATAGTGCTCAGAAAACTTCTGTACTATTTGGTTTAAGTCATTGTTAAGGACGACACTAAAATAACATTCATAAAATTTTTTATTTTTAAAATATTTTTACAAAATATATTTGCATAATATAATAACGACTTACTTGGAGGTATTTATAGGTTGTGGATTGTAAGGTCCATCAGGTGATTGAGTGGATGCGGATTTGCTACCGTACCATTCGTCATCGTAATTTTTTGATAATGAATAGTCAGGTGGTAATGCACAGCCGATAGCCGTTAAACATGGAAGTGCTTTGCCAAACAATTCAGGATCGTAATCCATTTTCGATAATGAATCAAAGATGTTACTGAATAAAACCATTGTTAAACGCTTTTCTTCGTCACTGGATGCTCCATAAAGACTTTGACTGCCAGTTGAACCGTAATATTTTCCACAGCGATCATAATGTAAAGTTAAAAGCTGCGAGAATAACGTTCAATTTAGTTTGTATTATTTTTTTTAACTGTAAAACGTTTATATTATTATTTTTTTTTTTTTTTTTTTTGTTTTTGTAAATTAATTATTTTTTACCAATCTGATTAATACTTGTCAATGTCATAGCAGTCTAATCAGAATTTTTTTAATTTATTAAATTACATTTATACCTTATTTTGCTTTAAAAATTAATACTTACTCTTAAAGCGACAGTTGTGTATTCAGATAATTTTGAAACGTCTACTGTAAGTTTTCGAAGAAGTTTTAACAACATACTAGGCTGCATTTGGCTATAATAAATAAAATTAGTTATGTATAATAAAGAATTATTTAGATATGATTTGAAATAAATTACTTGGATAAAAGTTACCTTGTCAAAGCTACTAGAAAATCAGAAACTGCTTCTCTTTGTCCTTTTGTAAGCATTCTGTTTTTACTAAGACGGTAGACGGTATGTAATGTTGCATCTAATAAACTTGCATAATTATCCGCTTCGCTGTAAAATTTGGAGTGTTTAATAAGAAGTGGCAGAATACTGACTCCAATATAACGGTTCATTGCAAGTGCCATGTCAGATTCATAACCATCGTTCTGAAAAAGATATTTATTTATTAATTAAATATATGATTTAGAAGTTAAGTAAGAATTAATTACCCTATCCAGCATAGTAGCGGCGCGTAAATCCGGTAGAAATGCTTCTTCCAGTAATTTGAAGAATAGCTCTTGGGTTTCAATTCCGTATACACGTTCTAAGAAAAGTACGATGCTTTGCTTATGACCAGGAATCAAACCCGACGGTGTATCACTTTTTGGTCTTGGTTCACCAGCAGCTGGATTTAGTAATGTAAATCGAAGAGATAGCACACCTTGTAGATCATCTAATGGAACTAAAGATCTTAAAATAGCTCTTGCCCGCAAAGACTCATTTTTCCCTGAAATATTAAGGCAAATATAAACTTATAAATTTAATGATTTTTTGAAATAAAAAGATAAGGACAATATTATTAATATATCGTTAATTTAAAATTTTAAAGTTTTAATTCTTAATAAATATTTTAACTGTTAATTCATTTAAAAATTAACATGAATCAAATTTTTACAATAGTATTTGACATCTTATGATTTTTTATAAAAAATAATAAATTTGAATGCTTTTAAAATCTAATGAGATAATGATTAAAAAAATATTTGTAAAATTTCAAACCTTGTTCAATAACAGATGAATCAGGTGCACACCGACCAAGCAAGTCTACAAGAGTACAATAGAAATTCAGAATGGCGGCTCCAGTATCGATATAATCTTCATCGTCGTCAGATTCCGGAAGTGGATGTTCAAATTGCGCTACACCATTGCCATCACCTTCATCCTGTAACTGTTTAAATAGCTGAGTTGAGAATTTTTTATTAAAAAATTTTAAACAATTATCATGCGTGGAATGGTAGCACGTTATCAATATAAATTAGATACTAAAAATTACAAGATTCAACAAATAATTGAAAGATGAAATTTTTAATCCATATCAAACTGAAAGATGTATTAAGTTATAAATTAATGCGGTTATTATAATTAATATAATTAAATATTAATGATGCTCAAAAAGTTTCTATGAATAGGAATTTTATAAATCATGCTTGATAAAAATTTTTAAAATTCGTACAAAAAAGTTAAAAGATTACAAAAATAAATTAGTTATTTTGTTTTTATTCTCAATGGTGACAATGATTTCACTAAGTCAGTCCATTCTAGAAAACATAAATTAATAATTGAAATTATCTCACATAAATAAACTAAATTATATAAAATAATAATTTTTCTACTAAAATTCAAAATCATACAGATGCACTTACTTATCTTGCTTTTAAAATTACTTTGGATGATTTTTATACATAAATTGCAGATGAAATTAAAATTGTTGAAAAGAAAACTTACTTTTCGCCTATCAGCAATTGTTTCAGACATTTTATTGGCATCCATAATAGCTCTTAACAATCCTTCACCTTCACCTCTTAATGCTGGTCCAAGACATTCCGGTCGACGAATCAATAAACGAATGACCAAGTTAGCGTTTTCTTCAACACTCTCACCTAAAAATTAATGATAATTTTTAACAATAAAATCAAATTATCAATTTCGTACAAAAAGTATTTTATTAATAAAAATTTATGATAAATATTAATTTTAACTTAGTTAGTTTTCAAATGTTTACTTACCATTTACCCAAACGCAAAATCGTAAGAAATCTAAATAACGTTCTCCTTCCACTGGATCCCATCCAAGATCAGGATAACCTTTTTCGACCAATTCAGAATTAGATTGTAAACCACATCTTGATAAATATATAGCAATTTTTTCTAAGTAATGTTCTCTAAGCGCAAGCGCAAGTTCAGTATTTTCCATCAATGATGAATAAGCCACATCCAATGGTGTAGACCCTCTTAACGATGGCCTTGATAACAAAATATTACTGTTTTCCAGGAGAAAATCAAAGTGGTCGAACATCGCCTTCTGATTTTGTCTCGATGTTCTACAAAAGTAACAAAGAAAACGACAACATGCTACAACCATTTCGTGAGACGTATCTTTTTCTTTCGCCGATGTTTCTCCGCTCTCAACTGTCTGAGCTTGAGCTTGTGCGTCGGATTGGGCTTGTGCTCGTCTGCCTAAAGTGTTGATCATTATTGCCATTACGTTTTCGTGTATACGAAGTACTCGAATTAGGTCCGGATGCTGGAAGAACGTATGATTGTTCACCAATTTCCACAGACGCTCCCGAACGAGTTCTTCCTCTTCTTGAGACATTTGTACCGGTAATAAAGCACGAATTTGACTCAGACCAATCCACATCTCCGCAACATCTTCTTTTGTTTTATTATTGGTGACATATGTTTTTTCTAGAGCTCTAATCAATTCCCCAACTGTATCATATTGACGAACCAAAAGACTAAACATTTCACGTACAAGTTTTGGTGTTTCTATTTGTGATTCTTCTGCCCAACTTACTATCGTCGATATCAAAACTTTTCTGAATATTTCTGAAAGATTAAAAAAATTCATTTTATTAAATATTAAAATGTAATGTGAATGCACAAATATTATTAATAGACTGATAAATTACTTTAATATAGAAAAAGAATAATTAATGAATAAATTTAAAAAAAAATTATAAAACTTTATATTTTTACAACATTTTTATTTTAAAAATTGTATAAATTTATTATTTATCTTATTTTATGTACCTTCAGGAGTTTTTCTTTCCGGTTCCGGTTCAGGTTTAGGTTCTTCCTCTAATTCTTTGACATGATGAATAAAATTTAAAAGTTTTTTTATTGTTCCAGGTTTTTCTTCGTCGCCTTCAACTTCGTTTGCAGCACCTTCAGCTTCCTGAAGTGCATGTAAACTAACATACGACATAAGATTGCTATGAAAATCGTTCATCTTGCCTATTAAATCTTCACCACATGGAATATTATCAGGATCGTCTTCTTCCATATTTTTGAAGCTTAGTATAGCATTCATCTGTTCACGTGGCGGACAACGGAACTCTCGAGTCTTTTTAGCAGCAACAGCTGATGGCAAATCGGATTGTTTGATTTCAATATAACGACGTAGCTGATCTGCTTGAAGATCACCGACAAAATCGTGACTGAATGCAATAATGGATTCAACTCGATGACGAAGTTGGATGTCATTAAGATGATGAAGTAAGTAACACATTTGCAATTTTGCACCTTCAGCCATTTTCATATGCAATAAACCTTTTCTATGTTCGTCTTTTCCCTCTGCAAAATAAAAGCATATTATACATCAAATATAATGTGCTGCAAGTTGATTTAAATATAATGTTACCTTTGTCAAATGTTGCGTCCCATGTTTCCGGGTGTACCATAATGAGAAGTTTTTTGATATCTTCGTTCCTTAGCATTCCAACTAAAAGTAACCTGTCGACCAGTTTTATTAAAGGCCTGAAATATAAACGTAATGAATAAATGAATGCGGTTAAAAATTACAAATATATCAATAGATATTTTATAATTAATAATATTGTCACGTACAAAAATAAGTTTTCATTACTGCCACCAACTGGATCTCTATTATGCACTTGATTGATTTCCACAGCTTCGTTCAAAGCCATCATAACATAGTCTCTTACTATGCTCAACGGGAAAAATGGACTGTAGAGACTGCGTATGTTTTCGATGCTTTGCGTCTCACTAGAAGGAATTATCCTTGATGGCGACTGATTAGTTAAAGGGGTTCTGATCTACTTCGGGAAAAAATTAGCTTACCTGATATCAGTCATTTTCATTTGTGGTCTTACAGACTCTGTTTCAAGATACCTTAAACTGTGCCGCATTTCTTCGTCTTCGTATAAGTCTTTTAATTCTTGACCTGAGTGCAGAGATGGGTAAAATATTACATAAAAGCTATTGAGTATTATACATTTTTAGATGAAAATAGAATAAGCTGCAATTAATTAGTGCTAAATTGCGAATTAACGGCTTGCTGTCAAAACTATTCATTTTTACATTTTATTTTATAAATTAATTATTGTTAAGTAGCTTTTATGCAATAAAAACAAAAAGTCGCGAAAAAATGGTATTAATAGTAAAATATGTTGCATTTATAAGAGCCAGAAGAAGTAGAAGTTTTATTCGCTTAAAATAGCTTCTGTAAAGAAAATAATGATTAATATAAAACGATTGCAATGTAATAAAGAAAGTTACATTTGTAGGGAAGCAGCTAAAAAAGTATAAAATATTTGCTTTATAAATAAACATTATTAATCGTTCGCCATTGCGCAAATTAAACATATAAATGCATTTGATAAAAAAAAAAAAAAAAAAAAAGTGAATTTTTATAAAAATTAATAAACACCTAAGGGAATGATGTATTCATTTTTGCAAACTTCCATCGTAGTGGCGTGTGATTCGAGATGCAGGGCTATAAGTAAGTCGTAAAATCCTTGTCGTAATGGTCCGGACATGTATTCGGCTCGAATAGCGTAAAGTAATTGTTTCTGATCGACATGAAGACAAAGTGCATGGGCAGCTCTGTAGTTAGATTGATAACACAACGCTGCATACAATGTCAATGTGTGCGAGTGAAAACTGAAAGTTGAATGAAATTAAATTAATATATTTCGAAGAATTTATCAGAATGAAACTAATAATATTCGTTTAAAATAATAGATGTAGATAATAAAAACGAACCTTAGAAGCTTGTCCATTTCAATAAGTTCCAAAATGTCGATACACCTGTCTTCTTCCGGTATGTGAAGTGCAAGCATCGAAACAGCATCTTCGCACAACATCGACCAACCTCGTATATCTGACAGTTTTAACGCGTGCACTTGCAGAGACTGATTGGGTACTCTTGCCCATTGATGAGGCTTCAAGCATTGAACTTTAAGTCTCGGGGGAAACTGCGGTATCACGTGGCGTTCAGAGCTTTGAAGAACAGCCGCGGATAACGGTAGCGTAGTCGACGTTCTACCAAGCTCGATCTGCAAGATCTCTTTACTGGTAGCCTCGACGAAAATTGCCGGAAAGAGCTTTGTGTCCGGTTCCATTTTGAATTTGTGACTGGTTTCCTTGCCTTCGCAGGTAAAGGATACCCAACCGGTTGCCGTGTCGACGAAACAGCCTACGAACATACCTTGAGAGGCGCCTTTGCCGGATGCGTCTTGCGTTACTTCGTTGTACAATTCGTCGGCTCGTACCATGTAACAACTTTGCCGATCTACCCTAAAAAATAACGATGAATTTGAATTGATGTAGATTTAGATACATTATAAAAATGAATAAAAAATAAATATTGTGTTCTCTGTTAAGTTTGTAAGAAAATCAAAAACGAAATAAGAAACTTACTGCTCTACAGGTCGATCGTAGTCATCAACAATAATGACAGAAGCTTTTCGAACTTTCGACAGATTGAAATCCTTCGTATGCAAATGATATTGCGAAGTTACCCAGCCAACGTAAACGTGGGTAGGATCTTGACCGGGAAAGATACGTACACCATAAAAATATTCGTTCATAAGTTTCAAACAATCGCTGTCGAAAATTTCATTTCCAATTGATTCGACTCCACTTCCCGATAAAACGGACATTGCCTTCGGTGCATTCCTTTCCGGTATCTGTGGCGGTACCACTTTAAGATCGGTCTAAAAGAAAGTTGATGCTTACTTAATTTTCAATATTATGTAACCATAAGATTAAATCTTTTTTATTTTATTAAACAATTTAATAAAAACTAAAGTAACCAAGACTTACCGTTGAAACGCGAATAGTTGCGGATCTTCCTACACCGGTTTTACTAATCGGTGCTGGCCTAGCGACTCTTTCACCTTCCTCGCGTGCCATTGGTTCGGGGGTCTTCGCTTTCGAATCTGGAGACTTGACTTTGCGCGAGAAGAATCTAGAATTTTAAAAACAAAATCGCGTGTATCTGGTTCTTTGAGTGCGCATTCGCTAACCGAAAATTTCAGACGATTCCATTTAAGAATTATTTTTACGTAACTGTGCACAATAAAATTTGGTGATATAAATTGATTCGATTATTATTGACGTGTCTTACTTTTGGATTTAGTAGTTTTTTTATTTTATTACTACTATGTCATATTATATACGTTTTATCAGGTCTACACGCGAACTGACGTTTTTGATTGGCTAATTACAGTAAGCCACTCAAGGTCCTCCTTACCTTGATAAATACAATAAAGACTCCTAGATCCGAATCATTAGTTTTAGGTCTGTCATGAATAAAGTTCACGAAACAATGCTCACGAAACATCGAGATAAAAAAATCAATATGCGAGTAAATCCGATAAAGTATACAATATGACATATTTCCTTTTTATTTCCATCCCATGAAAGCCTTAAAGTATCGAATAAATGAAGCTCTGTGCTTTCATGAATTTATTTGCAACATTAAAGTTTTAAACGATTGTTTAAACTAATTTCAAAAGTGCATTAAAAATTTTTTAAAACATTACCTATTAAATAATATAGGTAAATTTTACGAAATTTTTTTTATTAAAAATTCACATAGATTGACACACAATTGATATAAAATTCACATTTATTTTGAAATATAAAATAATAGATCTGTATTTATGTATCTATTTTTATAAACTTTTATATTAAAATCGATACAAATATATTTTTAAAAACAGACAAACGAATCGATACATCATTAACAATTTGGACATTTTTTTTTTTTTTTTTTGATGAATGCCATGTAACGTATTGAAGAATGATAATATTTTATTATAAATGATAGTAGAAGATGAGTATATTCGATGAAAATTAAATTTTCTACAGCTAAACATAAACATAAAAGACGTAACATTATAAACAGCAAATAAAACATGTATAATCAACATCTATAAGACAGCTTTGTGCGAAAAATGTGATCAATTAAAAACTCGATGATTGCATTCCATTATAAGTAAAAAATGCGAGGGTGAACGTGAAAACGTATATAAAATACATCGAAAAAAAGAGACAAATTTCGAACGGGGGGAGGGGATGCGATATTTCACTTACTCGGTGATGATGTCTTCCATTTCTTTGCTACGTCGGCTGAGAGAAACGAAAAATTTTTAGGATTACCTTTTTATTAATAAGCAAAATCATAAGCGATGTAAAAATCTAAGCATCATTCTCTCTAATCTAGGATATTCGTTTGTTTTCATGCGAAAAATCCAAATTGTAAAACTTTATGAAATTACGGCTTCTTATAAAAATACTAGTATTAGGTAATGCAAAAGGTTTTCTTTTTTTACTTTTTATTAAACTATCAAATAAAGCAGCTGCGTAAAAAAAACTTTTAGGAAAATCTAATATTTTAATAAATTTTAATGATTTTATTATTATAATTATACTCATTTATATCAACTATATAATATTTTTTGTAAAAATTTAATTTTTGATTTTCATATGAGCTTAAATATCGTCTTTGTATCCTTATTATTAGATAATTTCTAATCCATAACTCAATTTTATTCGAAAAAATTGCTAACCGTTCATAAAGATTTTAAAAATTGAACTTTTCAAATAACAATATTCATCTTAACTAAATAATTATCTACCGTTTCTAATAAAGGTACAAGACCTACCGAAAAGGCGATCTTCCGCGTTTCTTTTTATCATCCTTTATGTCGCCGTTCATCTCGCCATAGCCGTTCATTTCACCATCGCTGTGGGCATTTTCCAATGTCCGGGAGCCTGACATCGAACCTCGTCGAGGTGGCCTTGCTGGTTTACTTCGTTGCGGTAACGGCGATTCCCGCATCATTTCGTCGATTTCGGCGGCGTCCTCTGCGTAATTTCTTTGCAGATCTGCGTTGTAGAAGATTGATAGGGTCGATGTGTAATTTCAAGTGCGGTGAATAAAATATTTAACCTTTAGAAGATGGGACTGATCCATTTTTTAGAGAACAATTTTTTTTACATTGAACTTTTTCTTAAGGATGGGACTAGCAGTTACGTCGGAGATTTTTCATAAGTAATACATTCAATTTATTCATAAATTACATGTTTTAAAAGAAGTCGATTCTAACTGACAATTTCTCATCTTCTAGCGGTTAAAATTTAATCTAATAATATTTTTATACTTTCAAATAAAATCTGTTCATTTAAATTTCAACGTTTGCACGCGCTATCGTCAAACTTACCAGTCATCCCTTTGATGTCACTCATACTAAAACCCGATCGCATTATCTGCTCGATATGAGCCGAAGGTTGAGCGTGTTGCTCGACTTGATCGTGATAAAGTCGATTTTGTCGCATTTTAATCTCTTGCCACCTGCGCATTTTTTCTCCCTCGGTGATGAAAGTCGATTGGCAGGTAATTGGCAATGAGAGTCGTAAAAATTCCCAATTCGCTTTCTCCATCGTTTCAAAGGTGTTGTGGGAAATTTTCAAACATGGCGGTGTATCGGATCCCGCGGGAATTCGGGCAACGTCGATTCGAGTGTCCGCCATGTCGTCCGTGTTCTCGAATATTGGCTGATCTTTCGTATACCAAAAGGTCACGTGTCGGTTCATATTGCTGTGGAAAAGTTTTATTTAAGAAATCGTATAGTCACTGAAAATATAAAGAAGTTCGAAGTAGTCGAAGAATAATAAGTTTTTAAAAAGAAAATAAACTATACTGTGTGTGTATATACATATTTATTGTAAATTAAAATATGAGTTCTTAGATTTTTCACTAAATTATATCTTTTCAATATTGACTCAATATTTTTCTTTGAATTTTAAAGGACTTTTCATTTATTATGTAACGTCTATAAATTTAATTTGTGAAATTATTTTTACGATAGACGATTTGTTTATGACAAAATACAATATGAAAAAGGTACTTTAACGGGTTACCCCCACTTGCGACTTTAAAAAAATCGATTTTTTGTTAATTGCATTTTTTTGAAGTATAAGTATCTGAGAATATGACCTGGAAATTTCAAGTCGATCCGAACAAAATTGACTGAGATATGAGCGTTGAAAGAGAAGAATCCGTTGTGTAAACAACCGGCAATTAAAACTTTAAACGCGTTTTTCTCGAAATGGCATTTCTAAAGTCGGTGACCAAGATTACTTAAACACTAATAAACCGATCTTTTTAAAATTTTGCAGGCTTATTTAATACATAAAAATGTAGTCTTTAATCGTTCGATTTTTTTCGTTAAAATCAAACCATTAACTTTGACTGTCCGCCATTTTGTGAAAAATGAATATTTTTTTAAATCCTTCGATTAAAGACTAGTTTATACTTATATTTAACTAAATCTATCCACATTTTTTGTTTCAAATGATCCACTTCGCCGCAATGTTGGTCACCGCAAACCGTATAAATAAAAACACTATTTCATTGGCGGCCATTTGCCACTTAACAATGTAATATTTTGCAATAAAAAAATTACTGAAAGTTCTTCAAGATGTATTCTTTAAGATGATATAATAATCGTTTAAAAAAGTTTTGTAGTTTTCTTTAAAAAAATTCATGAAAAAGGCCTTTTTTGTTGAGCTACAACTGGGGGTAACCCCTTAATAGCATTACAATCTCAGCGTCAATGTAATCAAAATTTTTTATTTTTTTTTACATACCTCTTCGTATAACGTATTAATATTCAATGTAGAAATATAAAATAATTATGCCAATCATTTCATTTTTAACAATTATTTTCAAAAAATATTCGCCAAGATAAATAAACTTACACACAAAATGGTTCGTATCCTTCTTGCAATCCGCAGGTAGTGAAAAACTTCAACGCGTTAACATCTTGACCAAAGGTTAATTTTGCTTTTTGCCCGACTCCTAGTGTAAACGCAGGTACGAACGAATCGCCTTGTACGTCAGCGAACGAAGTCTCGCCACCGAGTGCGTCCATCAACAATTCTCCGTTAAGAGAGAAGCCTATATATGGATTTTAAGTAAAATATTAGAATGGAGAAGGGATGAAGAATAATAGTTAATAGGAGAAAAATTGAAAGACCGACTGATTGAGTCTTTAATATGTGGAAACAATGTTAATTGCTTTGAAAAATGTTGAAATAATAGTTTAAACAATTTCCTACAGTCATTTTATTTAATTATTCATAGTCGGACTTTCTACTTATTTTTTATAGGTCGAAAGAAGAATAAGTTTCAAAGCAAAATATACAAGCAAATTATGAAAAAAAAAAAAAAAAAAAAAAAAATTGAATCGTTTTTAAAAAGTGAAAAAACCGACTTAATTATAGAAAATTGTTTGTTCAACTTTAAATATCAATCCTATAAACTAAACTATCTCCAGATATTAGAAACATATACAGTTTTGTTGATGGTTATCAAAATTGTACACAAGATTTTAAAAAGAGTAAGTGTTAATGATGATTGTATGCAATGATTCTAGAAATGATAAGTGGAAAATTATTACACATGCGGTTTTATCGATAATGTTAGTAATTTTCATTTGTCCAAATAGCGTTAATTACATAGGAAAGATTCAAACGTTCTCACAATGTAAAACATTAATATTGATGTTATATCGTTGTTTGAAATTATATACATACAAAGATATATTTGTCTAATTTTTCATGATATACTCAATAAAGGAAAATAAAAAATTTAAACATTACACAAATACGTACATCTGCACTAGTGACTAAATATAAGCTTTCAAAAAGTATAATATTATCATGTAATTAATGGCGATGAACGGCGCAATGATTAATGTTCTGTTAATAATCTCATATCAAGTGTCACATCGAGTAGAATATTGGACATCAATTAAACAATTATTTATTTTTTTTTTTTTCATTATTATAATATAAATCACATTAGAAACAACGTCTCAAACGATAAAAGCAATAAAGATTCGATGAAGATTTTTACTCAAATGAAAAATGAAAATAAAAATAAAATAAAATTTCTTATGACGTGAGTTTGACGCGAGCTCGTTATCAATATCCAATATTCATCGTATTTAATAAAAATTTAGCATAAAATGACGGCTGAAGCTATCGTTTAAAGATTGCTCCTTACTAATCGTTCGGTCAATTAGGTCCAGGAAAACGCCAACAACGTCTCCGACCTGCCATTGCTTGCCGAATGTTTCGGCTGTGCCCGAGTACACTTTTTCCTCCTTGAAATAAAAGGATTTACAATTTCAGCATCTCAAGTCCAAAGGTTGTATATTGGACCGTTTTTGATTTTATTTTTTTAATTTATTTATTTATTTATTTATTTATTTATTTATTTTATTTATTTTTTTTTTTTTTAATGATGGTACTGTCACTTTGAGGTTCATTATGTACTTTTATTCAAGTTATTTTTTTATCTCAGAAAAAAGTTGAGAAAATTAATAATCACGCGAATTAATTTTATTCGTGCAATAATTAATAAAGCCACGATTATTATTATTTTACCCAATTATTGTAACGATCGATATTTATTTAGCGTTCCTCAACTTTCTTTCACATAGAAACTTAATTGTTTATATTTCAATTGTATTCTAATTATTTCTAAATAATGACCATGTTGCCAAATAAATACATTTTCTTTATTTTGAAAATTATTTAAAATTTTCTTTATCTCTTCTCCGCTATTACAAATTTTTTTCTTTCCAAAGAATGGGTTAATAAACTATCCACATAAATTATCAAAATCAACGATACCGTATTATCAATTAGGAAAAGTCACGATATACAGGTCAGTCACAATGATTTATCGTTACATGAGAGTTAGGTATAAAAATTTTGAATGCAACAAAAAAACGCGCAACGAAACAAATGTACATAAGGTAAAAATGAAACGATCCAAAAACTTAGGTAAAACAAAGAACATAATAATAAGTAAATAAACGACGAAACAAATTAAATACAACACACGTGGCTGTTGCAATAACGTGGTTAATTCATTTGGGAAGACATTTTGTTTTTTGATTTTTTTTTTGTTTTTTTTGTTTTTTTTTTTTTTGCTTTTTTTTTTCTCTTACTGATTGTTCTATCCACGACATCAATGAAACAGCCGACAACGTCACCCACTTGCAATTTTTGACCGAAAGACTCGTTGGAACCGCCATGTACTTTCGTCACCTGACATTAATACGGCATAAAGAAATTGATAATCGTTCTTTTGTATGTTTATTCACTCGTTAATTTTAATCGTTAAATTTACTAAATTATTCATTACCTACTCGTAATCGTAGGTGTTAACGAAGCTGAAAGTATAATCTTTTTAATTCGTCATTTTATAATCAAAGCATGAAAAATATAAAATGTTATGGAAAATTCAAAGAAAACTTATTATTATAGATAATTAATTAATATTAAACGTCAAAAATATTATCTATAATAATAAAGTACACCGGAAAAGAGTAAAAAATACTTCTGGACTACTTGGCGACATTTATTGTTTATATAGTAATAATTTGTATACATTGTAATACAAGCCATAAAATCTTGATAGTCTATACGAGAACTAGATAATTATTTTTCTTTTACAAATTTCTATAGAAATTATTAATTTATCATATTGTTCTACATCCTATAACGATCAATCTTATATCAATTTTTAAGCAAGAAAAATTGTTAACGGATAAGTAGCGGTTAAGAAATTCAATATAAATAAATAAATTAGCACGTAAACAACAAAGTTAAATGTACCGCAGCGATTTACTTGATACTAAACATGTATTTTTTTTTATGCAGTACAAAATATTACAAAATGAAAAAAATCGGCGATGTACATTTTACGTATCTTTTTAGTTAGAATTTTATTTTATTTTTTATTTATTTTATTTACCGTGTGAAAATTTGATGCATTAAAAATTAATAAAAAAAATAAACTATGCCATATGAATCATTCGTATAATAATAAGACGGATAAAAAAGGAAAAACTTAAGTATAATCGCGAATGAGATCGATACTCTCATACATATCTTATCTTTTTGAACGGTACGAAATTTTACAAAATTTCTCAACGTTACAATCGACGCTTCATCGAAATAAAAAAGAAGAAAAACATGGCAGCTAACGTTCGCTTCATCGCCGTTTAACGGACAAGATTCTAATTATCAAATTTAAGCAAGTATACTCACATTGTATCCATCGAAAGCCCAGGTGCTCTCGTCGCTGCCAAGCATACTTCCAGGCATACAATCAGCTTTAGCCCAACCGACCCTCATTGGACCGGCGGTCATCACTTCGAACTCGAAGTACCATTTTCCGCTGCTCACCGCGTAATGCTTCTCAACTCGATAAGTACGAAAGAGAAGCTGTCGTTGTCGGCTCGCTTCCAAAAGTAACGCTGTGGTTTGGAGATTTTTGTGGGATAAATATTCGTAAACTTTTTTTTTTTTTTTTTTTTTATGTTTCATTTGAAATTGAAAGTAAACTGCATGTTTATCGTTTAATAATTAAAATTCTAATTTTAATATTAAATTTAACTTTAATTAAGAATTTTAAAAATATCTGCAGGTATTGATAATGATATACTGAAAAAAGAAATGAATTTTTCATTTTATTTACGTAGACAAAAATGTAAAGATGGAACGTTGAGTTTATACTTGTAGCATTATTAATAAAATCAAGAATAATGCTTTATTTGTATAATTAAAATGCAGTTCACCTATTTAAAATAATTATTAGTTAATTTCAAATAAACTAAACTCTGCGATTTTTTCCATTGCAAGTTAGTTATACAATAAAATAATTCAAACTCGACGAAAGCACAAATGACGGTGATGGTATAATAAATATCTTATTGTTACATGATTTTCATTTTTTAACAATTTACGATGAAGTGAACTAAAATTAACAAAATCATTAAACAATTCTTATTTTCATTTTCAACAAATATTCGAATGATTCTGCTTTGGTATTGTCCAAAAAATTAATAAGCAGATGATTTATTTTAATATGAATTTAATGTGCCATAAAATTGGTGTGCATAATTGTTATTTCAAAATACCTGGATGACCTAAATTGAAGCGATTATTTGTAAAAGCAGATTGCGTATTATTCAAGCGTCTATTTAAACGCATCATGACCTCTAAAAGTGAAAAGCAACATAATTTATTTTCTTTTTAAAAAGCAGTCTATGGGCACATTTTTTTTTTTCTATCCTACAATTATTATTTATTTAAATGTAATCTTTAACTGAAAAACTTTTTTTTTTTTTTTTTTTTTTTTTTTTTTTAATCAGCATAAATTTCACATTAAATAACACAATTTATAAAGTATAGATTGAATCATGTATAAAATTTTATGATAAATTACAATAAAATTCACCAAAAAATAATTATCAACTGCGTGATGTAGCAAATAAATCAATCAACATTAGATTAAAAATTTGTAAATTATTTATATAAATTGTATAAAAAGTATATAAACTCAATAATTATTTTTGAATAAATTAAGCGACTAAAAAGCAAAAAGCTGTAACTTTATTTTATAAGCGTTTAAACAAATTTTTCGAATAAACATCTTACCTTCGTGCTGTTCTCCAGTTGGTGGATCCAACATGTAACCGTATACCAATAACGTCCTAACAGTTTCACTGGCCGTATCCCGATTTGCTTTTTTAATGGCTTCATCTACTTTTGGATAAGGTACAAGATGCGGACTTCGTCTCATTTCGGAATCCTCGTTTAAACCATATGTCCATCCTTGACTAATTCTCTCTTTCGCCCATAAATTGTGCGTATTTTCAGCCAATTGATCCACCAATTCTTCCATTTTGGGCGTCAATGTTATCGCGCTAAGATCGAGGGGAGCTGGTCTGTAACCTGTACTTTGTGTAAACCTATCTTGGGGTAATCTTAGTGTCTTTATTCTAGACGGTGGCTTGTCCATTGATATGTAATAACCTAAAGCCAGAATTGTCTTCAAAGTCTGTACGGCTAACTGAGTGTCGTAGCGTTTTTCAGCGGCTGGCAACTTGTCGAAGGGAACAATGCACGGATGAATTTTATGAAGGTCATCTCTTATTTCTCCATAAGTCCAACCGGCATCGATTTTATTCATTGCCCACATTTCGTGGATGTTTTCCGCCAGCTTGTCACGAATTTGCTCGACGTAAGGGGGTAAATTGACCATCGATGTGTCGACCGGTGCAGGTACGAATGCTGTATCGTCTTCCATCAACCAAGGGCCGGCTAAGACAACTTTATTCATGTTACCGAAATAGAAGCAGGGATCGAGCGATAATATCTGTTGAGGAAGAAGACTTTCCACCAGAGGAGAAAATTCATCGGGTGGTTGATACTTTAGTCTACCGTGATCTCCTCCTAAAAGAAACCTACAAGACAATTTTGCGGAACAGCTAATAGCCGGAAAGAACATGCCGTCGAGATTGAATTCACGAAAACAGCCGGTACATGGTACACCGTTGAAGGCAAAATTAATTACAGGCACTGTCAAATCGAGGGAACATCCGATCACGTCACCCTTACGGATGTATGGTTCAGTTTGATTTTGCATGATTTGAGTTTTTCTACCACCTGTCCATAAAAAGGCTCCGTCAAAACCAAAGGAATAGAGATCGTCGCCTACACCGTTACCACCCCACTTTTCACCACCACCAGGATATGGCATGTACCTGTCATATAAATATAAAGATACAAATGATTATCTTTTTTTTTTTTTTTTTTTTTTTTTTTTGTAAAGATGTCATACATTTTTATACTATTTTATATAGAAAATGTATTGAACGAGTAAAAGAAACTATATTTGAAAATTTTAAATAACAAGATTTAACAATATAAAAAATTGTTATTTAACAATATATATAAAAAAAAAAGGTAAAAATCAATTTTATTGTTTACCCAGCAGTGTTCGCCCATCCTATCCTCAAATGTGGCATCATATGCGTAGTTTGTTCGATATGATCGACCGTAACTTCAAAATACCATTTTTGATAAAGCGAAGAACCTTCGACGCGTCCGACAAATATATTTGGCCTAACACTTGCCACGTGATCAACTAATTGGGTTTGTAGTAACAAATTTTTACCGGGCAGTAAAAAATCACAAATATTATTTTGTGATGAACGAACAGCGACACCATTACCGACGCAAAGGGAACAAAGTACGTCCAATACTTTTGGATCTCTTCCGTGTTTCTCTAATAGCGATATGATTACTTTTATGTGTTCGTCCTAAGAAATAATTAAAGTTTATTAAATTTTTAATAATTTAGAACTTTTGTAAATTTTTATTTTATATTTTACTTCAATTTAGTACTAAGTATGAATGTAAGTAATAAGGAACTGGAATTAACAATTAATTACTCATCCCCTTTTATAAATTATTGTAAAAAATACTGCAATTATTCTTTAAGCTATTGTTATTGCTGTTTATTCTATTAAAAGAACAAGCTTCATTAAATATTTATATAATATAATATTTTAATTTTATTATATTTTCATAAATTTTGAATTAACTGAATTTATGATGGCAAATGTTTCAATTAAAATAAAAGCGAGTCACATTATCGGTTATTTATCAAGTACAACAGAAAAAAAAAAAATTATATTTTTTTAAAAACTATGTACGCGAGAACGCGTCGAATAAAACATTACCCTCATCATGTTTAAAGCTTCGGGCGAATCGATGAGAACACAGTGGAGTACATCGAGCATTCCGGTACCTTCGCCAGACGCCTGAGAACCTAATCTACTGAAAAGCCAGTTGAGTCGGTTGCTGTTGGCAAATTGAGCACAGTTGGTGTGATTTCCCTTGATTATTGCCGCGAGAAGCTGATAAAGATATCCCGAAATTTGATCCCAAGCTTGTCCGCTCTCATCTCCCGACAAAGCCACGAGAAATCCTTGGGACGTGATGACGTTGATCTTGTCGATTGCCTCGAGTATCAGATTTAAAATTCCCTCTTCCTGGAATAGATCCTGACGATTTCTCAAAGCGCGGAATCGATTTTGCTTCTCCTCGTGCTCTGCAATGCAGGAAAGTGCGTTGAGGTAGCGTAAACGTGGTGTAATTGTAGATTCAAATTTGATGAATAAAAATTTTTTACATCAGCGTTAATTAAATGACGATATGAATTTATTTTTCTCGGTTAAAAAATTTATCTAAATTTATCTATAATAAGAAGATTATGTGAAATTATCACACTGTAATCGTTTAAAATTATTGAAAAATTTACTGTTATTTTTTTAAAAGAATTATCTAATTTTTTTCTACAACTATCAAAAAAATTAAAAAATAAAAATTTAATTTTTTTTAATAAAACTGTAATAAGAGTAAACGAGAAACCCAAGTATATATTGTTATTTTTCTATTTACCGGAATTATTTAAATAGGCGTTTTAATAACAATAATTATGAAATCATATTTTTATTCATAAAAAACGTGTTTATCAAAAAAAAAAAAAAAAAAAAAAAAGAAAAAAAAGAAATAAAAGTAAAAATATCTTACCCATATCATCCTCGGGCTGAGCAAAGTAGTTGATAAGATCCTCCAAGCACATGACCATCTCATTGAGATTGACATTTTGGAAGAACATAGAGGCTCGCCTATCGACTTGCAGCGTCTCTAGTCCTCTAAAACACATACGCGGGCCGTTTTGTTAACGTACGCTCTTCGAGCAACGTCCTCTTGTGTGGCGCTTGCCGGCTCATTAATCCGAGCTTTCCCGAGAGCCTCTACGGTAGGTTCAAAGCAGCTCAAAAATACCGATTATCCCGAGAGCTCCCAGGTTTTAGGGCTGGCATTCTTTAACTTTTGACGAGATTTTTTACATTATCTTTTTTTTTTTTTCTTTATCTTCGAAAATCGTTATGTCAACGATGAACTTAGTTTTTTTTTTTTTTTTTTTTTCTTTATTTTAAAGAACTTTATGGAAAAACTTTTACTGTTATGGAAAAACAATTATTGTAATTATAAAACATTATAGGAAATTAAAATAGCGGTCTGAAATATTAATGCTTTTATTAAAATTTTAATAAACAGTAAAACGTTTTTTCAATTTTTTACTTGAAGATTTTACTTTTAGAAGATTATAACCTCGGAAATCCTGGTTATGGATTATTTAAAAAGTATCAATTCTGTATCGTTAAAATTACGGTACAGAACAAAGAAATCCTGTAGGTATATAGTGTACATGTGGGATAATTCATTAATAATTTTTAAATAATCATTCGTTTTTATCTGATATAATTTGAAGTTGGTTTTTATGAAAAGATTATTAATTATTAATCCAATTTGACCTACGAATAAACAACTAAATTTTCAATATCAATTATTGACGATAAATAAGTACAGTATGCAATTTATATTTAATCTTTGTATGGTAAATATAATTTATATTTTTACTAAATAATAAATTCATATGTAAATGAACCTATATTGTGTCATATAGAAAATGAATTTTTACAAATGATTTGAATACAAAATTAACAAAAAATTCTTCAAAAACGTGACAGTTTCGAAAAATTTTTTATCCGTAAAAGAAAGAAAAAGCTTTATGTTTGAAAAAAAAAAGCAGTAACAATCGAAGTTTCGATAATTTTCAGAAATAATTTAAAAAAAAAAAAAAAAAATTGAACAAATCACGAAAATCATGAAAATAATACGTGAAAGAATGCCAACCCTGCCAGGTGATTAACTCGACACAACACTGACGCGACATTTACTCACGAGATGAACTGGGAGAATAGACTGCTGCACTTGCGGATGACCCGAGCAGTGCGGGATTCCTCTTCTTGCGAGCGCGAGAAATCCAGACCGTCGTCCATTTTTCCTTCCTCGTGAAGTACCGCTTGTTTTTCCTCGACTTTACCAACGCCCTTTTTCTTCGTCTCGTACGACTGAAGAAAATCATTCGTGCGAGTTAATTGAGCTTCAAATTTATTGTGATTCTTTTTTTTTTTTTTTTTTTTTTTTTTTTTTTTTTTTTTTATTATTATCAACGAGCGAAAAGCTACGATTGTGCAATGCGCATACTGATTGATGTACACTTATCGTAAATAATGAATCGATAAATGGTGATTAGCGTTTATGATTATGGTGAAACGACGTTTTGTATTTTTTTTTTTTTTTTTTTTTTTTCGTTCTCATACATACTCATAAGCTTCATATTCATCGCATCCGCATATCAATGCACACATTGATCCATAATTTTACTATAATTCAACTATTACTTATAACATAAAATATACATATCAATCTATCAATGTATTTTTACTTAACTAAAAAAAATTTTTAAAGTACATTAAAGAGGAGAAAATTGAAAATATTTTTTATCAAAAAACATTGTTTCGATTTTAATTTATTAAATATTTTAAAATTAGTAAGGTAAAAATATAACATTGATTTATTATATGTTTTAACTGCTATATATGCACTAACAACTTTATAACTAACAACTTTATAATGATACAAAGCATACTTAATAATTGCAAGGTACTAGCGTTTTCAACATATTTTACAATACTTAATTTAAAGGGAGAGATTTGCATTTTCAAAAATTTATAAAGAATTCAATTATTTTGAGAAAAAAATTAAATTAATAACAAAAGAATGTTTAATAAATTATTTAAATTTCTTCGCACGTATGTAATAATTAAATAAGTACTTTGTACATTTTATCAAATTCAAATATTGCTGCATTTTATAAACGAAAGTCAAAACGTTAATTTTTTTCTATTTGAAATTCGATTTAACATTCCTAATAGTTTTATGTCAGCCAAATTAACTTATAAAATTAAATTTTCAGATAAATAACAAAATAAATTTTAATCTTCTCCCTTTAAAATCCAATCAACAAATTTAATAGTTAACGATTATTTTTTAAATTGTCAAATATCGTTGTACCTGTGTAGAAACTTCAAACTTTTTACGTTTAGGTTTCTATATAGTTGAAACAAATGCAAAGGTGAACGCAAAAAATGAAAAAAGTACGTTTATGAGATTAGTTAATAAGATATTTATATCATCAACTTTAAAGTGTAATTCAATGATAAAGATATATTATATTACCTTATATGAAACCCAAAGACACGTTGTAGCATGCTGCATAATAACTGTGGAATCGCCATATTTAATGATTGGTAAACCGATAACTTCCAAATCTTTGTCTTCGAGAACAATTTTTTGATCATCTTTCTCTTGTCGGAACCAAAAAGTTGACGTTTCAATGGTTGCTTCATTTCTGAAACGATATCACATGCATATAAACGTGTTAACATTGTTTATAGGAAATATAAACTTTCATTACCTGTCGACCAAATATAGTTCGTTGTTCTCTTTGACGGCGAGGTAGCGGCCCGTCGTCAAGTGTCTTATTCTCATAGGATGTAACCAATTGATAAATCCACCGGCCCATTTGGTCCTTGCTAGCTCTAAACGCCATAACGATCTTGCTTGACTCATTACACTTCCTCCTTCGTAGATGACTAGGCTGTAATGTTTACACGTGAAATTAATTATTATATTTTGTGAAAAGCATTTTAAATTAACAAGAAAAAAAAATACTTTACTATTCTTTAGATAAAATTTATAATTTATGTTGTAGATAAAAATAAATTAAAAATAATTATTAATCGTAACCTTAAATTAACAATAAAAATGTATCGCTTACTTTTGACCAGCTGTCGTGCTCCATGTTGACGGTATCGTCAAGCATTCGTCACCTCCGTGAAAGAATCTTAAAACGTCTCCGCCGAATACGTAACCGACGTATTTCATACGACTAATGCCCGTGCCGTAAGGTTGAACCGACCAATGTGTTACGTGAAACGAGGCATTGACTACCGATAAATCGTTTTCTTTCGTTGTGTGCTAAAATTGATGATACGCGTGAGATTGAGAAATAAATTACGATAAGTAACAAATTTTGTGCAAAACTCACCAAATATCTTTCAGTAGCTACTGAGACTAAGATAAGATCATCGCCAACGCGGACTTTTTCACCTTCAGACCTTTGCTTTGATGCTGGATGCACCGTCCACCAGCAAGCCTCTCCTGTAAATCAGTTTTTTTTTTTTTTTTAATTTTATTAAAAAGTAAGGTGTGCGGTAGTACAAATAAAAAAAAAAATAAAATTTAATCAAATTTAAACAAAAATATTTTATAGTTAAAATACTAATTATGCATGTAAATAATAAAATTCTTTTGTTTTTAATTATTTCAATAAAATATTTACTTTTATTGTGACGGTCTATTATGCAGATTTCATTTGCATAATGTCTATCAATTATTGATAAACTCTTAATTAACTTTTAAATATGATTTTGCCTCTAAATAAACGTAATTAAAACTTTCTATCGCGCTGATATATACACTAATTTTGCTTTCTAAAAGTAATAAATAGTTGAGTGATTCGTTGCATTGTCACGTTGTACCAGGCGCGCATCCACAATTATTAAGAGGAGGTTCTCATCAAGCGCGACCAAAAAATCGATTTTTTTTTTTTTGCTTAAAAAGTTGGCAAATGTCTCGTAGAATACGCTCGTGAAATTCGTTTTGCCGAATTCAATTTATTTTTAAAGTTATAGTCAAAAAACCGAAGTCGTCTTTTTACGTACTAAATCGCGCACTAAAACTTTAAACGCGTTTTTCTCGAAACCATGTTTTTTGAGACGGGCAGCAAGATATCTCAAAAACTATTATAGATATCGAGATGAATTTTTTTAATTTTAAAGGTAATTAAATTTGCTAGATCTTGACCTAAAATCATAATTTTACAATGATTATTTTTATTGTTATTGCACTTTTTAGAGCAAAAAAAAGTGCAAAAAAATATTTTTTCTTTGCAAGTCCGCCATTTTGTTAATTTTTAAGTTTTCTTCGTGATTTCAAGATCCAGCAAATGTCTTCTAGTTTATAACAAACTTTGACTTTTTGATTTCAGACAAAAATTGGATGAGTTACCTTGCCGCCCGTGGAGGTGTCTTTTTTTTCGATGACTATTTTTCAATGCATATAACTAATAAACTATTCGGTATTTTTGTTCAAAAAAATTTTTAAAAGTAGTTAATAACATACTTAATAAGTACCAAAAAACTTGACTACTTTATTTATTTCCTTCCATGAGAAAAAAAATCGCGAAAATCACGTAATTTTTGGGTCGCTAGATGAGAACCTCCCCTTAACGTCATCATCAAAAGCGATCTCGCGATCGTCGTACCGTCACCAAAATAATTAACATTAACAAAAAAAAAAAAAAGAAAAAAAAAAAAGCTCTTTAAATTGATTCCCTTGAAAATTGAATTTAACACGAAATTTACGATTTCCTTTACCTTGCGAGTGCTCCTGTAGACCGACGTCGAACGCTAATTTATCGTTTGATGAACTTGTAGAGAGACATGCGAGATACTGGAATTAAATTACGGCTCAATGTACATACGTATACATGTGAATTGCGCGGGTAGTCGTACTTTTACGAACGTCGTTTAAATACATCGACTTACCATGTCGCTGTTAAGATGCCTGAGGAGAATGGCATTTCCGTAAAGTAATGTTCTGTGACCGGATCCGGTGCCTTTACCCTAAAAAAACAAAAAAAAGGAATCGCTTTTTTTTTTCCGATGAAAAATTTTTATAAGCACAAATTTTTAACGAACTTTGCAATTATTTTAAAAAAAATTAAAAATTGTAAAATTCGGTTGAATAATATTATTGATAATGGAATTTAGTTTTGTTTTTGAAAAAATTCAAGTGTATGCAAAAATTTGTTTTTATTTATTTATTTATTATTTTTTTTTTTTTTTTTTCAATCGAATTCAAAAACTCATCAATCGATATCCAAAGTTAATTAGTCTACTAAGAAACTTTATAAATGGATTTTCAATTTTATTACTTATACAATTTTATATTACAATTTTATTATTAATACGTTTTTTTTTTTTTTTTTTTGTCATATTTTAAAATCTTTAATAACATTTATTTTATAATTATTATAGTATATGCTGTTATTATTATGGTTTTTATATCTTTTTACAAAATCACGATACTGAAAATCCAATTATTTCGAGCTATTATAATTTTATAAATATAATTACGTTAGATTATGAGACTAAAAACTTTCGAAATGCATATTAATTTTTATATCGATTATAACAATGTATGCTTATCATTCATAACAAAAGCATAAATATTTATTAATCTCATAAACTTTTACTGGCACGAAAATATTTATACGACAACAGACGCTTTGCCAATTATAAATTTTGTAAAGCAAATATGTTTTACAAGACGATGCAACTGAAATAATAATTAAACTTGTAAAAATTTGTACGTGAAATATTAAGCGGCTGCAAAAATGAAATGAATTTTAACACATTTAAATAGCATAAATAATATTAAAATTATTATAATTTTTTAGTCACAATTTAACGAAACACCAAAGTTAATTTTATACAATAAAATAAAAAAAAAAAAAAAAATAAAAGGTATTCAATACTTAATATTAGCAATGATAAATTAGTACATATGTGAATCGATAAAGCTTACGGAGATGGATTATTCGACATGTTAAAAAGGAAAAAAAAAAAAAAAAAAAAAAAACTAGTTTTATTTATACATCTACAAAATTTTGATGAAGTGCGAAGCCAATGAGTCCTTGATTCGTATTTGTAGAAAAATACTTACTAAGGTTTCTTGCTGCTGCAAACAAAAACACAAATGGATAAACAAACGTGTAAAAAGGGTAATTTTATTTAACAGAGCTTAAACTTTTTGAATTATTAATTTTTTTTTTTTCATTAGAAGATGAGTTATTGCAATTATGAAAACAAAAAAAAAAAAAAAATTTTTTATGCCTCACGGGTAATGTAATCGTTTAAATGCATAAATAAAAGCATTTTTATTTTATGATATATTTTATTTAATTAATAATATTACAAATGTTAATAATAAATTTTAAGTGACGGAATTAAATTATTATTTTTCGTTTCGGTTGATTTATCAAATTGCAAAAATGATGTCACATTATTTATTTATTTTATTTTATTTATTTATTTATTTTTTTTTTTTTCATAAAAGCAACACTTAGTAGGAAATTTATAAAAATTGGAAAAAAAAAAAAAATTGAACATATTTGGAAAATTAACAAACAATTAACGATCGAACATTTTCGATACGTAAAGACATTAGATTTTGGTTCGCTATACTATACGAGTATCACAGGTTACATGGACGCATGCGATTGATTAAACTAAGGGATCATGCGGATTCGGTTGGAAAGTGTACGACGCGTACTTTTGGGTGATATTTTTCGTAATAAAATACACTGTTTCTTTATTAAAAAAAAAAAAAAGTTACCAAAAATTCGTTCAATTTCATTCATATACGTACAATTTTCGCATTTCTCTGTTATAACATAAAAGCTATGATAAAAAAAAAAAGAAAAAAAAAAAAGCTTAAAAAAAAAAATTTATGCACGGACTGCACGGTTTCCGTAAACAAACCGTTTGAGTTTAAAGCCGCTATAACGGATATCCGATACAGTTCCACCGTTAATGTATATATGCACCAATAAAGCTCGTAAACTCGACATCCATACGTTAAACGTCGTCATACGAGCGGCTAGTTTATTTTTTTTTTTTTTTTTTTTTTTTGCGTGCGAAATAAATAAAATAAAAAGGAAGCGAAAAAGAAAATCCAGTAGACGAAAGATAAAATATTTCATAAAAGCCAGAGGTCATTCTATCTTCGATTGGCTCTTGGCCAATTATATAAATATACGTATACGGGGATCGAGTCGATACCCAGCTATATAAGTTTTAAAAGTCTTTTTTAAAAGCGACGGACACAACGGCTTACCAAAAATTCATTCACGAGCTCGCGGGCCAATTATTTACGATCTACCGTCCACTTTCCAAACTTCGTCGTCGGCAAGTTTTGTTAATGTAAGGAGAATGATGAGACATATAATGCGATCATAATGGTGTGAGAGACGATGCGCAACAGGAACACTATTATATATATATATGTATGTTGTGTACGTATAAGTACGTATACGTATTCAATTTTTAAATACATAGGTATGTACTTGAATCGATAGTTTGAGATGTAAGTTAATGCGCGCGCGATGATCGTATGATGAAATTTATCGGATTACCGAGCGAAATTTCATCGAATTATTATTTTGTAAATTTATTTTGGCTTTAATATACACGAGGTGTTAAATAATATAAATAAAATTAAATATTTTAATGCGTTATCGCATTTAATTTGTTTCTTTTACTCGAAAGTCATTAAAGTTTTAATTTAATAACACTAGTATCCAATCAATATTATCATTAAATGATTTATCATTATATTGTCTTGTTTCTAAAATAAATCTTTGGATGTTTGGATAAGTTTAAGCAAGAAATAAATTTGTACGATTGCTGGCGGAAATTAATTGTATAATTTACAAAATATTTATGAAACTTATGTTAAACGTTGAAGTTTTAAACGCGATTGCAATGATTAAAGCAGGATTTCATAATTTTATTTTATTTCATTATTTCGTAGCATTTAAGGAATTGAAAAAAAAAACTCTGAAATTAGATTTATACTTAAAAATCATTTTTAAGTTTATTGTATCAACATTTATTTATTAGAGTTCTGTAAATAAATACGTTTTTCGTATATTTAGTTTTGCAAATATGAGTAAATTTAATAGAAAAATAAACCATTAATTTATTATAAAACGATTAAGTATAAATATCGACATTAAGATTTAATGATTCGCCATTTAAAATCATCACCATTCGACGAATCGTAAAATAAAATTAATCAATTTAACATGTAAACAAACGTAAATAAATTTCTTTATTTTGCCCAATATGTCCATATTATCGTCGTTTCGCGTTAAATTTATATTTTTTAAAATTATTAATAAATCTTATCGATTGAATGAATGATTAACGTTACCGTTTCTGAGCCGGCAGCAGTGACGAGTTCTTGTAAAGCCCTCACGGAAAGAGCTTGCTCGATCACGAAGACACATTGCGATAAGTCCGGTGGTATATTCTGAAATTAATTTTTTTTTTTTTTTTTTTTTTTTTCTGTATATTTTATTCGTATAAGTATACAGTTCGAATGAGTAAAGATTGTTTTTTTTTTTTTTTTATTTTTTTTATTAAAATTCGAATAAATATTGACTATCTATATAAAGTTCTTTGATACTGTATCGTTGTAATAATTAAAAAATCAAATTAATTTAATCATTACAGCTATATTATAATTGTAAAAATACTTAAAGTCTTATAATCGAAGATTTTATAAAGAATACGACACGTATATATGATCAAATTTAAAATATTTCTTTTTTTTTTTTTTTTTTTTCAAACAAAATATAACAGTATTACTTAAAGTCTCGTTAACTTTATCTATGTAAAATTGAATTTCTAAACTATGCGTCTAGTAAATTTATTTTCAAATATAATAATTAATATAAAAAAATCAATGAATAAATTAAACATTTTATAAAGAAATCTTAGAAAATCCAAGCCAATCCATAATTAAATTTTATAATTTACATTTAACAATTTAAATTGAACGTTTATCATTTTTATTCTAAAAAAATTTTATCCTTAAACTTCGATAATATATTATTTAATACTTACCTTATCGGCAATATTTTCAAGAAAACAATGTCGATTACCAAAACCCTCGGCAGCTAGACAAACTCGTTCCCCAGTTGCAGTGCACGAAAGACATACCATGTCTTCCTATAATTAAAAAAAAAACAAAATATATATATACATATATTACGAAATTAATTGATTAATTTATTGTCGATTACTATCTATAATAAAATACGTAAGACGGCTCAATTTTTTTTTTTTCTCAATTGAATAAAGAAACAAAATGGCGAAAAATAACTTTGCTTTGTATACGCGACTAAAAAAAAAAAAAAAAAAAAAAAAAAAAAAAAAAAAAAAAAAAAAAAAAAAATTCCATAGGTTAATGAAAATTCAGTTTTATTTATAATTATTCTTTTAGTAATCGTTATAATTAATCATAATAATAATATTTTTAATACAACCAATGTGTAAATTCAAATTAAATTTTATTTTTTAATCGCAGTTAAACTATAGTTATCATCCAGTACAATATTTAGTCAATTTTTATGTTTTAAGAATAATGTTAAAGTCAAAAATAATATATTAAATTGAATATTATTTTTTTACTTCACATAGAAACACTTGATACGTACAAAACTCTTTAAAAATCTATTTCTAGCAACTTATAAAATTGTAACAACTTTGTTAATTTAAAAAAAAAAAAAAAAAATTAAAATAACTATATTGAAAGTTTAAAAAAAAATTAAAGCAATTTTTTAATAAACTTATAAGTATAAAAAATGTATTTATATTTATAAAACATTCGTGAAAAAATTTGTCGAGAATAAATTTCATTTCTATTTTTGTAACGAGCTATTCAAAAAGAACCAGAAAACATTAGAAACACATTCGTGTAACTATTGGTCAAGCGCTAAATGAATTTTATTGTATTTGTTATTTTTCAAATATGAATAGTACAAATACTTCTACGTTTGTATATGAACAGTGGAAATAGGTCTAGCAAATTATTTCGAACTCTCGCAATATTTTCTGAAACAATGCTATTATTCTTCTTATACCATTTTTTATTGACGTCGAAGCTTGTTAAAGTTTCCTATAAGTTAACAATTAAACCAATAACGTGATCGTTATTGACGATTATGTTTTAATTTTTATTTCTAAGCCACGACAATAAAATGTAAAATTTTAAGCGTATAATGCCTTGAAACAATTGCATCATCCAACTGTAACAAATGAAAAAAAAAAAAAATAGATACCAATCCAATATCCAAATCTCTCTCATCGTTCACGAATTATGCGAAATTCCGTAAATAAAAAAAAAGAAAAAAGAAAAAAGAAAAAAAAAGGAAAAAGCTAGCAGCATCTCGATGTATTTCTCTCCCTAGCACAGAATCTGCCATTGTCAGAGTTGCGCAAAATAGAAGAGCCGTATTTTCTCGCGGCGGAACGAGCGATATCGCAGAGAACGGGAGCGCATCGTATAGTCGGTGATTTACAAGCGCTCGTTCGCGAATCGAAATCGCGCGCGCGCGCGCGACTCACTCCGCCCCCACGCACACGCACACACACACACATGTATACTTATGCTCATCGATATACGCATGTATTTATATGTGCATACAAACACGCGGAAACTCGAGCGTTATAAACAATTTCAAAACAACCGATCTACAATGTAATGGCATTTGCGAAATGCATTGTGTGCACACTTGTGTGTGTGTGTGTGTGTGTGCGCGTATGCGTACGTTTTTGTGTGCATAAGTGTATGCGTGAGAGATGCTGTACGATTTGGGCCAAGAGTCTGCCAGCTGCGCGATATCGGTATTCTTGTGCCAAAAGGTAGTATTAAACCGCACGCCGAGATCGAGACTCTCTCTCTCTCTCTCTCTCTCTCAGTCGAGTGAGTGTGGCCTTAACCGCGCACGCACACGACTGTGTGTATCACGAAAGAGTGTTGAGCTATATAACTTTGCTCGATGAAAAAAAAAAAATAAAGAAGAAAGAAAACTCGCTTCGGAGACATTGTTTGCTTGGCGAGCTTTTATCGCAAGGGCTTCGGAGACGATTTAATTGTTGTTAATACTACGTTTATCGCCTTTTTTCTCTTTAATTTTAATCAATAATGTCTTTAATTTTTGTCTCTACGAGATTAGTTTATACAAATGACAGTGTCGATGAAAAAAAAAAAAAAAAAAAAAACAAAGTAATAGGAACGAATAAAAAATTGATGGCAGAAGTAATTTTGAATAGGTTTCAAGTATTTTAGATATACGATATTAAAATATATATGTATATAATATTAAAAGAAAATTAGTACTATGAAATTTGAGTCAAGAGACTTATCGAATAAAATTCAGCGTAATGTTAATCGTGTTTAAAAATCTACGATAATCTGCATCATTACTTCATTTCGAATTATAGAATATATATATATATTTTTTTTTATAAAATGGAGAGAAAAATAAGTTTTTAAAAATCACTTGATTACATAAGCTTTTTCTTTCACGCATAGTTTATATTATTGTCATTGTAATTTATTCAAAATTAAATAGTCCTCTAATTGTAACGTATTGCTTTGAGAAACATATAAAATATATGTACGCAACAAATATGAAATAGTTAAATATTATACAGAATTGAATATCTATCGTACTATATCTATATTGTTTATTTTCGAAAACTATCACGTTTTCACGCACACGAAATGATATTTGAAACAAACTTCAATTATTCTTTAAACCTCTATAAAAATAATCTTTAATATTAACGTAACATAAAAATTTCATAACCATTCTATACGAGAATCTATAAGTTTGTTTAAATAATATTCATTGGTAAAAAAAAAAAAAAAAAAGCTACCGAAAGCTATGAAAGCTCAAATACGAACATCAAATTAACGTTAAATTATCCAAAGGTCACATTGGCATATTTCAAAGCAAAATGAACGAAGTTAGATATAATAAAACGATCATAAATCTAAGCTCTTCCGGCGTATATCCGATATGCTACAAGTACATCGTTATAAATTTTAGAAAAATTTTAATACTACCCTTCGAGATTTCTTTGAAACGAGATTACTTTTGAAATTTTTTAAATATCAAAAATATTTTTCTCTCTCTCTCGATTGTTTTACAATAATGTAATTATTTCGCAATTTAATGAATGAATAAATAAACGTAAAAAAATTTTTTAACAAATTAATTTTAAATCGTAGTAAAATCTTTGTAAATTTTTGAAATTTCATGCACGGACAAAAATATATTATAATTTTTTCTTGGTAACTTTATTAAGGATTGTATCAAGTGTAGCACGATCAGCATTTTTAGTTCAAGTGTCGGCATTATAAAAAATTCTTGTGAATTTTTCTACGAAATAAATGAAAATTAATCAAACGCATTTTTAATTAAAATTCCACTGAAAAAATAATACATCGAAATGAATACTTTATAATCTAAAACGTTATTAAAACATGTGAAGTTTTTTTAAATTAATTTTTCTTGAAAATTAGCTTAATATTTATGTCGAGTTCAAGGTTTAAAATAAAAAAAAAAAAAAAAAAAAAAAAAAAAACGGCATCTCCATTGCAGAATTTATATAAAAATTAGAATTTTAAATTATGGCAATCAATAGTTTCTTTGATGTTTTATTTCGTTATGCTAAAAGCTTTACGTGTTAATTACGCACATTTGCAGGCGTAAACTTTTTTTTTCTTTTTCTTTCTTTTTTGTTTTGCCATAATTTTTTTTTTTTTTTTTTTTTGAACATTAATCATATTATTTTTTTCCCCCCTTTTTTTCAAAAAATGTGATAATTTAATTTGTCTTCCCGGTAATTATAACCTTTAATAAGCACGTTTAAAAATTATAATAAAAAAAAAAAAAAAAAAAAAAAAAAAAAATACACGAAAATTTACTTTAAAATATTTTTACAAAAAAAAAAAAAAAAAATCTACGTTTATTTAAATTAACGTTTATTTTAATCCCACTCGAATCATTACTCTTTAAATTCATTACTCCATTTTAACGCAATATAGTTATCAATTACTATACGTTAAATAAGAATTCACTCAAGAATCTCAACGTCGATACTTTTAATCCAATAATACGAACTATACGCGTTAATTTACGTAGAGGTAGCGAACTATTACTAGGTCACCTATGTACCTCCGATATACCTTTAGAACATCGTTTTTGGAAAACTCTATTTCTACTTTCTTTTAACGTCATGATTTTTATATCGGCGAATGTAACGTGTTTTGTAAAAACGAGATATATATACAGGGTGCGCCATCTAGACAGGACCTATTTAAATGTTAAATAACTCCGCCATTTTTCAGCTGATTTTGACAAATTAGCCAGATTCTGAAACGTCAGTCATTGCCATTTTAGTCATGCATCGATTTACGCCAAAAAAGTGGGCTGAAATTGTAGCGCTGTTCATTGAAAACAATCGTTCAACTGTGAAAACTGTGCGTGCTTATCGTAAAAAATATGGGAGACATTCGGCGCCTTCCGCCAAGACAATTCGTACTTTGGCGAAAAATTTCTTTGAACACGGGTCTGTAGCTACTCGCCCGCGACCCATTCGACCGCGTCCGCGACGCTCCAATGAAGTTGTTGAAGCGGTTAGAGAGAGTGTTGCCGAAAATCCAAGTGTGTCGTATCGCCGTTGTTCTCAGCAGCTGAACATGAGCGGAACCAGTTTAAGAAGAATTTTGAAGGATGATCTTAATCTTTTTCCATACAAAGTGCAACTTACTCAAAGATTGTTGGAAACGGACAAGTTTTTGCAGAGCAAGTTCCCGGGACGCGTTGTGTCGAAAAAGGGTGATTTGGAATGGCCTCCTCGTTCGCCGGATTTGACGGCGCCGGACTTTTTTCTGTGGGGCTATTTGAAGAGTAAGGTGTATGCCAGCAAACCGAAGACTATTGAAGAACTTAAAGCTAATATCACAGCGGAAATTGCTGCTATTACGCCCGAAATGTTGTCAAATACAATGCAAAATGCCCAAAAAAGGGCCGCTTTTTGTGTGTCTAATGGAGGTGGTCATTTGATCGATATTGTATTCTGAGTGAATTGTCAATAAATGGCATTGTATATCGTAAATAAATCTTGTTCATTTTCCAAAATCGGCTGAAAAATGGCGGAGTTATTTAACATTTAAATAGGTCCTGTCTAGATGGCGCACCCTGTATATATATATATATATATATATATATATATATATGTGTGTGTGTGTGTGTGTGTGTGTGTGTGTGTGTGTGTGTGTGTGTGTGTGTGTGTCTGTGTGTGGTGTGCATGAGGGTCCTTCGTATCTAATATTGAACGAACGGAAAAAGGTCGAATAAGTGAAACGTGTGCCGATAATAATAATTTATTCGAGAAAAGCGATGAAAATTAATACAATAATCCGTGTAATATTTTACCTAATTATAAGCGCATTCGTTGTTTTTACGTGTGTATGTGTGTGTGTGTATGTGTGTGTGTGTGTGTGTGTGTGTGTGTGTGTGTGTGTGTGTGTGTGTGTGTGTGTGTGTGTGTATGTGTGTGTGTGTGTGTGTGTGTGTGTGTGTGTGTGTGTGTTTGTGTGTGTGTGTGCGTGCGTGCGTGCGTGTGTGTTTACAGCTTTAAGAATACGAAGCAGAAACAATAACGGCCGAACAAAGTCTTTCTTGATTACCTTACGTACTCGTATACGCAACACGAGACTGTGCACACATGCAGTTATAGTCATGAGAGAAATAGAGAGACAGGGAGAGATAAAAGGAGAGAGAAAAAAAAAAAATATAGTAAAAGGGAGGACAATCGAGGCTGCAGAGAAGGGCGCGAACAATGCGCGGGGGCGACCGAACCGGAAATATATCGCAACTCTATCTCTCTCTCTCTCTATCGTTGCGCATTTTATTCCCTCAGGTCAAGGCCGCTTCTTTTTCTCACTCTCTCTCTCTCTTTCTCTCTTTCTCTTTCTCGTTCTCTGAGTCGACATTTTATTTCGCAAAACAAACGGCCCCCGCACTACGTAATACGCACGCAGACCTATCGTTAAATTATTTTTTCGCGAGACAATAACACACCTGCCTCTTGATTTATCGCGACGACAACGACGACAGCGGCGAGGCTCGAGAAACTCGTCAACGTCTCGAACGGATAATTTATGGATCTACATAGAGGTTTGAGACCTTCTGACTGGATGCCGAGATGAAGAGTGTGTAGGTACGAGATGCTTATCGATTGTTATCGTTAAGATAATGGGGGAGAGGGAGATTGTCGTTTGTAATTGATTTAGTTTGGTAAAGATAGTCTTTGCGAAAAGAGTAAGAATAACGATTAAATGTTCTATGGAAGTAATTTCACGGATCAAAAAATATAATAATTTTGAGAAATTAGTTTTCGAATGTCCGTAAACAGTAGATTTTATAATAAATTTGATTAAAAATACTACGTTATTCGTACTACAATAATACGTTTCATTAAAAATACTAAAGTAAACGTATCAATGCATAAAATGAATATCAGTCATCCGCGGTTATTTCTTAAGAAGAAAAAAAAAGAAAGATTTATCTTTTCGCGAAAAAACGTCTAGTCAATTGAAATCCCCTCGATTATAAAACGCGTGTGTGCTTAAACGGCGTGGAAAAATAATTCAATAACCGACGTAGCGAACACGCCATTCTTTTCCATCAATTTTAGTACAGGGCAACGACTTTCAAATTCTCTCTCTCTCTCTCTCTCTCTCTCAACGATTTCAAGTGTTTACCCAAATCTATTCTCCGTAACTCGCAGTGACTCATCGAAATTTATTACCGACTTTTTTAAAAGTTCTTCAACATCTATACAATTCGCTGATTAAAAACTTTACACAAAAATAGTACGCCCGGTTCGTTTACATTTTCACTCCCGTTAAATGCACTTATATATCCTTAAAGGAGCGAGATAAAGCAGCGAGAATCGTTTATCAACGCGTTTCGTGTACACACAGTGGGGTGTCTATAAGCGTGCGAGTGAGAGAGAGAGAGAGAGAGAGAGAGCGTAAAACGAGCGATGAATATTCGATGCGGCAAAACCACGGAGAAATGCGTCAAAGACTTCGCCGACACACCGCCAAGGTCATACCTTTGACCAAGAGAGAGAGAGAGAGAGAGAGAGAGCTAAGGGCGTTTCATCGATGAAGGCACGATTTTCTCGCCACTTTATAGATCGATTTACGTATCCACGTAATAGTATATACGCAATTGAGAGATAAAATGAAAAATCGCTAGTTTTATCATCGACTGCATTTTATTTTTTTTCCTTTTATGGCTTTAATTTTATGATTAATGAATAAATACATCGCTGAAACACGTTGTTAATGTTTATTTATGAATTGATACGTTGTTTAAGAAAATGCATGCTGACTTTTTTTATTTTGTTTAATTTGCATGAACGACGAATGCTTAAAAACGTGAGTTTTATAAGCAAGAAAATAAAATATCAAAGATAAAAAGCAAAGCAAGGAAATTTATCTCGGTTAAAATTTAATACTTAATATAAACAATATTTTTACGTGCTTTTTACAGTAAGTAGTTATGGCCGAGATATGGTCAGACGTCATAGGAGTATAAATGTATGCAATGATTGTCGATAGCGTTTATACGTTATAAATTGTTTAACTTGATAATGATTATATTTAATTTTATTATTTCAAAATAAATAATAAAACGGAGAATTTATAGCAATGGTTATCAATTAATTTTTAAAAAATTTATGAACATCATGCTGTGTGCTTTTGAGTTATTATTTTAATATATTCGTTATTTTTCACTGATTTGGATTGTTTTTGCATCATTTTTCGATAAAGAACTAATTTTTAATCAAATAATTGAAATATTAATTAATAACAGTTTCAATAATAATTATTCGATATATTATTATCATGTAAACTGCTTAAATACTTAATTAATTCACTCTTATACTTAAAACATAAAAATCATCGACATATTGAAATCATTTGTTTTTGTGAAATTCCGTGTATAGATTATTATTACATACGTATAAATTTAAAACTTAAATTTTAAAGTATAAGATTTTAAAATTAAAAATGGAAATTTGTAACTACGGATTATTTAAAAACAATGCAGAATTAAGGTAATTAACGCGATTAAAAGTTATAGATTATCGTATTAACAACCTTCAAATATTAAAAGCCAAAATTTATAATTTATTAGGTTATATTAGTGAAAAAAAAAAAAAATTGTGTAAATTTGAAAAATAAAAATAACGAATTTATATTAACAATAAAGCATTTATAACATTAACGATTTTTCAATTTATTTTTCAAATAATTTGTATTCTGTTCGGTAACTTATTAGAATTAAATTAAAATATGACGAAACATAAAATTTTAAAGTATTTTGATAAATATTAATGTAACACACGTAAATTTTGCCGTGTATATTATTTTGTCAATTAAAATTTATACGCTTCCAAATTGAGAAATATCAAAATTTTTGTTATTTAAAAAAAAAAAAAAAATTCAAAATTTGAAATAAGTATTTAAAAGAAACTTATAAAATGTTCACTTTTATTACAGAGAAATAACCCCATTAGAACCATATTATCAGTCGGATAGATTAAGAAATCACGTGTTCCGCATTTCCGAAAAGATACAAAATCGAACTATCGTTAGTTTAAATACCAATCTTGACAACCATGAGCAAAGACAGCGGCAACGAAAATTTGACGTTCATAAAACATTGCTCTATAATAATAATGAAAACATCGCGGATTTTAAAGGTTATAAAAAAATGTGCGTACTTTATTTTATTGAATAATACCATTGATTTTTAAGAGAAAATTTTAATTTTTTTCATAATTATAATTGCGATAAGAAGTTTTTCAATTGTGAATAGTAACTTTTTTAATTTATTTTTAATTCCAATTAGTATCCAATCTGTGATTTTTCAAATTCTTTTTTATTATAAGTTTTAATTTGTTATAAATAGTATTATTGTCTTAAAGTATTATATAAGAGAAGAAATTTGAAAAAAAAATTCAATAAAACTAAAATAGAAGCATAAAAATGTATATTTCATTTTTTAACGTAAAATCTCGACGAATTTCGAATAAAAATCAACATTAAAATTAATTGAAAATTCCATTTTTATGTAATTTTTATCATTAAAAAAAAAAAAAAAAAAAAAAAAAAAAATCCAACAACACAATTGCATACCTTAAATATTATCATTAAAATTCTACAATACAACGTTGAATATGAATAAAGATAGAAAAAAAAAAAAAATCTTATTCACAGGGAAAAACGAGAAAAAATAAAGAAGAAGCAGAAGAAGAAGAAGAAGAAAAATTCATTCATAATTTTCTATTTAAGCATGGTATCGCGTAGGCCGAACAAAAGAGTTGCCGATATTGCTCGACAAGCCGGCCGCCAATGGAGCCGTATGTCCGATGATAAAAAAAAAAAATACACGATTATGGCCAATATCGAGAATGATAAATCTCGCGATGATTGAAAGAATTTTTTTTTTTTCAAGTTTATGTATCTGTTACGTTTTTACAATTATCGGGAAAAAAAAACTTTACGTTTTAATGAGCTCTTGTTTGCGCGATATACTTTCGGTCATTTTGTTTTTTTCTTTTTTTTTTTTATAAAAAAAATTTTAATGAAATATCTTTTGGCGTTAAAGGTGTTTGAATTTTATTTTCTTACGTAACGTTTATTACACAGCGCGTGGAAATACATACGTTCGCATGTATTCTAATAAATAGATAAATTAATGATTTTTCAAAAATCGAATAATTGCGTGAGAAAATTATAAATTTTACGTTAAAAATATGTTATTTATTTAATGTATCTATATGTATATATTTTGTATTACAATCGTAAAAAAAAAAAAAAAAAAAAAACAATGTATTTTGTTACTTCTTTAAATAAATTCTTCCGTATTGTTTTCTATGCGGCTAAATATAATAAATAGAAATAAATGAAAATTGTATTACTTATTCTGGTATGTTATTTACAATAACGCGAATAATTAAAATTAATATTCTATTGTATGATAAAATTATTCGATAAAAAATTTAACAACAATATTTTCAAAGTGATTTTAGTAAATTTTTATTTACAATAAAAAATAAAAACAACATATTTTTTTCATAAACAAACGAGTAAATTTTAAATAACTTGCTCGACCGACAAAAAAAAAAACACATTAAAAATATTCTTATTACATTAAAAGTGTTACTCTTATAAATATTTAAAATTAATAAAAATATCTTAAAAAATAAACGGTAATAAAAAAAAATTCCCAATCGATCGATCGATCGAGCATAATTGAAAAAATGCTCAAAATTCATAACAAATTATAAAATTTGAACGTTAAATTGGTTAGTCGAGGGAGTCTTACGTAAAACAAAGCTGACGCTCAGACGAAAGTCGCCGGTTTTATAAATAAACCAGAAAACGGGGCTGCATTCGGTGTCACTTGCGTTTCCGATGGAATATCGTCTTAAAATTTCGAATTATCATTTTTTACTGTTATAATGTTAAAAAGAAAAAAAAGGCAAAAAAATATATATGATTCAACAAATATTATAATTTTTTTTTTAAATATATGTTACCTGAGATTTTATTGTCGAAACTTATGTATAATATCTGAATAATTCGAATCACATCAAACGTATAAATTAACTTATTTATTCGAATAAATGAAATTTCTATCTTTAATGAATATTAATGACGTATTTTAACTACAATATTATTCTACATTGTAAAATTATTTAAAAGTTTTTCGGTTCGATTAAAATTGTAAGTTTTACTAATAACTTTAACCAAGCTCGAACGATTAATAAATTATTTCTTTTTTAATAATAATTGAAATGTTTCTTTTGTGAAACATTTTTTTTTAATGATTAAAAAATAAATTTCATAAATAAATTTAAAACTTTAACTGTTAATTTCGTATTTTTTAAACAAAAACTTTGATAACTAAGAATCTCAAACTTGTATAATAATAGCAAATGTAACTAAAACCTTTATACTATATTTAATTTTACACAATTGTGGCTTCTGTTAAATTTCTGCAAGATATTACATCAAGATGTAAAGTGACACTACGTTCAACTTTTTTAACTTATTAATAATCAATAATTCATTGAGATATATTGTTTCAAAGTTACACGATTTTTAACTTTTTTTTTTATTTTATAAAAATGAACTTGTGTTATTATTGTAAAAAAAACAAAAAAAACAAAAACAAAAAACAATACAAGTTTTCGAATTGATAGCATTTTATTCTTTTATTAAGTTAATAAAAAATCTAAAAATCGGAACAAATAACATTGAATTTACTAATTTTTTTTGTTTCATAGCCGAATTTCACAAAATATTTTTGTATTTATTTAAAATTGTGTTTTATAGGGAAATTTAATACGATTGTATATAATGCAACATCGCAATTAATTTGCAAACAAAAATTTGGGTAAACGACTTGAATATTTTCAAATTTTAATAACAATCCAATTCGTCGATCAATTAAACAATATTTTTGATAAAAAAAAAAAGGCGATTACTCGTTGAATTTTATGCTACTGAATATTATAATTAAGACTTTTCTCCTAAGTAAATCCGAATTGAGTTCACCTATACGTTAAAAATCCTTGATAAAAATGCCTCGCACCAACAATGAGAAGCTTAGTGAAAATCTTAAAAATGAAAATCTCCAATCAAGTGTTTAAATTTTCAAATTTAATTATAACGTCAGTGAAAATAAATGCTTTTAAAACATCTTAATAAAAATAAGACGATTGAAATCGATTAAATGTTCGGAAAAGCGAATAAAAATTACAAATCAAACTGATATAACGTCATTTCTCGCCGTACGAAGCTTAAGAACAGACCGAGTCGAGGTCGCCACTCAACTTCGAAGTGAACTTGAGGTGCTTCAACGCTTGTATATTCTCTCTTACTCTCTTAGTGTCCTATAATCGAACTCAATTTCTTTATTTTTTCTTTTTTAAAGTAAGAACGGTTTAGTTTCGACATTATACCTGTCATCGAGTCGTGCCGATGTTTGAAAATGAAAAGTTTGACGTTCCTTGAAGAATTATTACTTTCTTAGCCTCATAATTCTCGTTGACTTTTTTTAATTTATTAAAAAAAAAAAAAAAAAAAAAAAAAGTATACGCAACACGTGTACTTTCGCGACGTATCGTTTTGTTATTTTTTATTAAAAATATAAGTTTTCAAATTATAAGTTTGACAGTATATACAAGGGAAAGGATAAATTTTCAATGAGATTAATTTTAAAATAAGGAATAAATCTTTTAGAAGGTTAAAGATAAATAAACATGAAAGTAAAAACACTTGGATCACAATAAAATTTATAATTTTATTTGTTTGTTTTATTTTCATTGTTACCAAAGCTATCTCGCCCGTCGTTTTCTTCAAATACTAAAAAAAAAAAAAAAAAAAAAAAAAAAAAAAAAAAAAAAACACCAACAGGCGTGAATCATGTTGGCATTCGTTTGTAATATTATTGTTCGTTTATATAATACCGGGATCATCTAAATTCCATTCTTTATACTTTTTCTTTTCATTATTATTTTGATTAAAAAAAAAGTAACTTCGATTTAAAATTTCAAGATAAATTAAGTTCGTCGTTTTTGCATCATAGACAAAATATTTTTTTTTGTACTTTTAAAGATAAGCTTTTGTAAAGAAATAATATACTGTTATTTGTTTAATTTCTAACGGTTCCTCATTTTTATTAAATAATGAACTTTTGAAAATGTGCCAATAAGTAAACGGAAAAAAAATTATATTTTAAAAAAATTGTAGAAAAAGAACGACGACGATTTTTTTAATTTATTCGATGTGTTAACTTGCTTTTTTTTTTCAATTGCGCCAGAAAAAAAACATTTTTAATTCTTTTATAACTGAATTGTAATTAACATTTTTTTATTCTAAAACGAATTTTTATTCAGTTGTACGTATTAGAACAATTATATTCTTACGCAATTTATTGATCTTCTCTTTATAAATTGAATATCTTTTATAATTTTAATAATTTTTTAATTTACATTAAATTGCACATTTCATTAATCGATACGCTGTGATTATATTGAATTTTTCATTTATTTTTAAATTCCTAAGAAGAATATGAAGCATACAAAGCTACTTTTAAAATAATCTATATCTCTATCCTTTATAAAAAAAAAAAAATAAAAATTCATCATTGCATAATGAAGTCACTAAAATTATAAAATAATTCTTAGAGTAAAACAAAAATTGAGAACTATAATTTTTATTATCAACCGATACACAATTTTTATATAAAGTTTCAATAAATTTAAATAAAACGTTAATAATTTATAATCTTCACGACGATATATTTTAATTTATATTCGATAAACGTAAAGCAATGTACTTTTATTATCGAATTGTGAGAAATAAATATGTTTTTTTAAATTATTTCAAATTTTTTTTATTTTGCTAATTTTCATGTTTAGTCGTAGTTTTCAAAAACATTCATGTTCGTCTTAAATTCTCAACGTTTATTATTTTATAGATAAAATAGCCGAAAATTAATATAAAAAAAAAACACTTTTAGTAAAAATTTGATATAACGTTTCTTCCTTATATGTAATAGATATATGTTTTTTGAGTAATGATTACGTTAAGGTTTAAATTAATCTAATTACAAGACAAAACTTGCTTCTAAATGTGAGATAAAAATTTAAATTTCATTTGAGAATCTATAAATCAAATACCGATTACAAAATTTTATTGTTATATTATATTTTTTAATAATTAATTTTATAATTAAAACTAATAAAAAATGATTATTTAAAATCTGTATTTTTAATTACAAGAAGTTATTATAAGTGCAATAAATTAATATTAAAATTTATTCCAATAATCGATGTAGTATATAAAATAATGAGATCTTCTTATTCATTCGCCAAATTTTCTTAATAAACTTTTTCGCTGAATAATATGATTTCTCTAATTTAGTTAATGATCCGTGAACGAAAGAAATTAATTTACGGACATTACTTAATGGTAGAATTATATATATATATATATATATATATATCTTAAAGATAATATTTTTATACATCTAATATAAACTTTGTTATCTCTTTTCTTTTACAGTCGAAAAAGCAAGTATTTAATATCCGCTTTTAGAAATGAAAGTTATATATATATAAATAAAGAAAAAATTTTGAGTAGATTTTGAAAACGGAACAACCTAAAATTTTTCTTTCGTTAAATCCAAATAAGTCAAGTTGAAAAAATAATTACGATTTCGATATATTTTTGAGCTTTCATCAATGTCGTAATCGATTTTAAAAAAAGCTTATGATAAATCTTTTCGAATTTAATGAAAAAATGTACGACAATCATTATGCTGCAATAAAATTTCAAGAAAGATTATTGAATAACCATACGAAAACAAATTAATAAGTACGATTATCATCGCCGATAATAAAATTCGATATGATTAATAAAAGAGATGTATATTACAATATACGTTACGGGATACAGATTATAACGGACCGAACTCGGAAATTCGCGTTGGTCAAGGCACTTCTTTCGCGCGATTCTTCCTCCAAGAGAGAAAGAGAGAGTATTTTTTATGGATTTTTATTTACGTCCTAGGTCAAAGTAACGATTACAATGGCGGTAAAGGGTGTGTAGCTCATGTGTTCGATAAATTTTCTTAACGGATAAAAAACTTTACTTACTTTTTTTCTTTAATGTTTTTTTTTTTTTTTTCTTTTTTTTTTCAGTAATTAGTTTTTATGCAAATGTTTCAAAGTTACAAGATACAGTTTTTGTTTGTACGAATTAATATTTGTAGTTTGATCCTTTTTTAGATATATCTTTAAAAGAAATTTTTACAATACAAATGTTAAATAAAACGAATGACGGCCGTTACAGGCGATAATAATTGTAAATATATTTTATTTTTTTTTAATGCAAGATTCATAATTGATTTTATGACAGCTTGTTTATGCGACTATATTTATTTAAAAATTCATGGCTAATAGAAATAAACAAAATTATATTTAAAATCCTTTCTTGAATATTCAATATAAAATTTTTCCCAATAAACTATTATCAATCGAGCAAAACATTACCGTGAATAATAAAATTTTTATTTCTTTTTTTAATAAAAAAAAAAAAAAAAAAAAAACAAATAAAAATTCGTCGTTACGCCAGACTTGCGTGCGCGGAGAAGTCTATTCTTCGCGTTACATCGTAACTTCCGCACGTGTTTTCTTTCTCGCTCGAAATCGAACAATCCATAACCGCTTACGACTAGAGCGTCGTACAAAATGACAAAAAAAAAAAAAAAAAAAAAAGAAGAAGAAAAGAAGAAAAGAAAAAAAAAAAAAAAAAAGATACGAACTAATCGATCGTCCTCAAACCCTCCAAATAAATTTCCAATATTTCCAGGTATATCGACTATAAAGTAGAATAAAAAAGGCGAAATAAAAGAAAGAAAAAAAATATTAAAAAAGGATGTCTTTTTCTCTCTGCTTGTAAACTGTAACATTTCCTCGACGGTCAAAAAGTAAGACTAGACGATTTAAACCTGACCAACGGCGAATTTCTCCCGCTAAGTAATCTCCACCCACAATTGACAATTTAAAAGGCTAAGATATCATGGTGACGAATAAAGATAAGAAACAAAAGAAAAAAATAAAAAAAATATAAAGTAAAAAAAAAAAAAAACAAAAAAAAAAGAAAACTTACCGTGCGCAGAAACGAGACATCATCCTGCTCGGATCCTCCCTCGCTGTCCGCCATCCTCCAGCCGTCCTCGTCGTCGTCGTCGTCTTCGTCTTCGTCGTTGTCGTACCGACGGCTAGCTACGAACCACCGACTCGAAGATTACGTATCCTCTCGTCGGCTCCCCTCTCTCCCCCGGTATATCTTCCTTAGCTCTCTCTCTCTCTTCGTTCGATCACAACACACTCGCACGCACTCACGCACAAGCACACCGTCGTTTTTATATACGACGATGTATTCACGCACGATAACCGAGTCCTCGTTGCTCCGTCATTGCCGTTGACGATTAAGCTTCATCCTCTCTCTATCTCGTTGTTGTTTATCGCGTAATATCGTAAGCCTCTCTCTCTCTCTCTCTCTCTCTCTCTTCCCCTCGGCCAAGGATGGAGAACGAGGAAAATGAAATTAAAAAAAAAACAATGAGTTTAACGGCTACGCGAGCGATACTCGCGTCCGTACCTCACGGACTGCTCACCACACACTGACGGGGTGAGGCGGTGTATAACTTTGTACAGCCGCTGTTCTGCTACTGCTGCTGTTGCTCTCTCATTCTTTCTTTCTCTCTTTCTCTCTCCTTCTACTTCTAGTACGTATGTATGTATGTATGTATGTATGTATATATGTTTGTGTGGATGTTTATTTGTGTCTCTGTGTGCCCGTGTTCAGGTGTGCGTATACCTATGTGTTTGTTCACCCTTCGCGCGTCCGCGCAATGAAAGCAACGGGAGATGCGCTTGCGCCCCGTTATCTTTCTCTCTCTCTCTCTCTTTCTCTGTCTCTCTCTCCCTCTTGCTTTATCCCTTGAACTTTTCGTATGCGAGCGTGTGTGTGTGTGTGTGTGTGTATACGTGTATATTGTGAGCGAACTCTTCGGTTTTTCGCAAAGTCGATCTCTCGACGATGAAGCCTGGGGGATTCACACCTGCTGGACAAAATTTTTATGGCGATTAGATCAGGTATTTGAAAAATTTTTGTTGTGGATTTTAAAGAAATTTTTATCGAAGGATGTAGAAATACAGTTTGTAGAGTCAATTGAGATTTTTAGGATTACTTTTTGTCATTTTATTGCGCGTATGATTTTTTTTTTATTTATAATGAAATTGCAAAAGAATGTTGTTAGTCACAAAAATTCGGAATTAATTAAAAAATTTATCTTAATATATTTTTTGATTTTTTAAACTCCTTTAATTTATCAATGATATCGAAAACTATCGATGAAAATATATAAGCAAACATTTCATCGATTTAATTTTGAAAAATCTTACAAATATATATTTATTACAGGCAAACTAAAATCGACAAAAACATATTTAAGATAATTATCAAAATTAAAATTGAAATTATTCAAATAACTATATAAAGAAGATTTAAAACAAAAAAAAACAAACAAAAGTGAAAATTGTGTTACTACAAACTTGTAATATTAAAAAATCAAATCGTTTAAAATTAAAGAGAAAAAAAAAAACATATTATCGCAAATTGCAATTTTATTTTTTCATCGTTACAATTAAATGAAAAGTAAAAAAACGTAACAGTTGATTAATAAAATAATAAAAACAAAACTATTATAATTGTTCTTCGTTAAAACAAAACAAAAAAAAAAAAAGGTTCATTTATTAATATTAAAACATAAATATTAAATTATAATCACATCAATATTATAAAAAAGCATTCGAGAGCGTAAAAAAAAAAAAAAAAAAAAAAAAAAAAAAAATGTCTCTACAACCAAAACGTCCCGCTCGTTTAACAAACTGCTTATTTTTCAAAGCAACGTTTCCACGTGGTGATTGTACAAGCGAACGAAAATATCATAGACACGAACGTTACGAAACCTGACGGACTTCTATTTCGATATATTTAAGCTTCGAAGCCGCCTGTCAAAGGGTCAAGCTTTCAAAAACAGATAACTTTATACTTAGATTACCATCTGAGATTATTTTTAATTCTCAAGTTCAATTAAAAAGGCAAATCTTTTAATGCCGACGGCATCGTGTATTACAATTTATTCGACGTTTTTAACGGATTTTAATCGATCGTGGACGATTTTTCGGTATCGCTTTCGGCACTTTAAATCGTAAAGATAATAATAATTTTCTTAATGATCGAATCGATGCGACGCTTTTGCCCATCAGAGCGTTGAATTCGATATTAGTCATTAAATATTTTTGGTAAAACTCGTTGCTTTCAAACTATTACATCAATAAACGAAATAGTTTAACGAAACGCGTTTTCACGTTGATCGGTCGATTAAACTACGTTTAAAATTGTATGGATTTTACAAAAATTTATTGCGCGAGTTGCAAAGTTACGTATTTTTTAATGATAAAAATTTTTAATTACGTTTGCGCCACGGTACAGTATTATTGCGTAAAGTCGTTAATTTAATCTTGTATTATGTTATGCATTACTAAATTAACTTTTTGTTACGAAAAAAATTAAATTATCACAATCAATATGTAATTTTAATTTTAAAAAAATTTTTTTAATTTTGCTAACTCGTTAATAAAAATTATGCTCGTAAAAAAAATTTAAGACTTTTTTTTTTTTTTTTTTTAATATTGGATGTCAAATAAGTATTCATATTTAGAATAATAAATTATCTATATAATTTTTGGCAAGTATATTTACGTAAATAAAAAATTCTATAAAAAAAACAAAAAAAAAGAAATGTTGTATGCACAAAAAGTGCATGCATTAAATAAAAAAACTTTACTATTTCAAGCGGTTAAGAATAAACTTCTCAATGCTGCTTCGATCATTTAAAAAGTATTCCGGTGAATCATCATATTTAAATAAAGTTACTCGCGGCCAAAATTTTTACAATGATTATGATTTAACTAACAATGTACACGATGGTGCATGCAATTCATAAGTTGCACGATTAATGTTACGGAAAATTTTATCGCTTCGTTGATAACCATATAAGTTTGTCGATTAAGCATTAAAAAGATTTTAAAAAATGTCGAAGAATTTTTGAAAATTTTATTCTATTTATTTTGATTTTTTTTTTTTTTTTTTTTTTTAATTTAATTTACCGCTTATTATAATTCATATATTCATATGTCTATATCAAAGACTTGTCGTTTTAAAAAATTATCGTATAATCTACATTATTTAGTTCACTTCATCATTTAATAAACAAATTTTAATTGAACACCAATAGTTTTAAAATTATCGTTTCCGGTCGATCGGCTGATTATTCCATCGTTATAAGAAAGGTAGGTGAAAATCTACGTAAATTACAAAAAAAAAAAAACAAAAATACTGGGAAGGGTAAAAAGAACAAGAGAAAAAGAATCACGGCGTATAAACTAATCTCCGTGAAACAAATAAAAAAAAAAAAAAAAAAAAAAAAAAAAAAATTGAAAAATTAAGAGCAATCCACGCATTGTTCCTCCGTATCCCCTGCCGTGTTTTTCACGGCACGGAACGTGTAGCGAGTGTGTTTTTTAAATAGAATATGTGACTTGTTCGTTCTCTCGCCCGGCCAAAACCCACCGCTCGCCATCGCAACGTCGCGATATATATTTTACTTTCCGGCGCGTTATTGAGCGAGAGAGATAGAGCACCGTGTGATTAACGAACGAGATCTCGCTTATGTGCGTGTGTGCGTGTGTGTGCGCGTACGTACGTACGCATCGCATCTCGAGAACTTTCGTTGCATCGCGTGAAAATCGTTCCGAAAGCGTGAATCTTTTGCTTTTCTTTCCCTCCCCCCGCCTCTTTTTTTTTTTTTTTTTTTTTTTTTTTTTTTTGTATTTCGCCGACGAAAATTATCGTTTTTATTTCCGATCCGAGTCTACTCTTATCGGCTACGTTTGGTAATCAACGAGTTTTCCGTCTCGGCTTTTCTTTCTTTTCTCTTCGTTTTAATGCTCGCCGTAAAATTTCAACGATTTTCCCGGCGCGCATACGTGTATGCGTGTAAGCGTAAAAATAGATACCTGCGAATTTTGTCGAAATGAAAATGCTAGATCGTTGTACGTTACGAGAAATCGTTATCGATTGCGTAAAACTCAAAACACGACGTGATACCCCGATGTAGAAACGGCCCGTAATAGTAAATTAAACCAAAAGATCCGACGTACTTACTTAAACCGTATTTACGATAAAAATACTACAAAGTAATGATTTATTATCGCGCGCTGCTTTAAATAAAAAGAAATTTAAAAAATTATTTATCGTCGCGCTTTATTTATTTATTTTTAATGAACGCGATCGTAGTTACGACTCGCGAGAATTAAAAAATTTGTCCCCCCCCCCATCCTCCTCCTTCACCACTAGTAAGACAAACGTATAAATATATTGCCGAATTCGTGCTTTCACTATTTTTACTTAAACGTATATATGTCCATATATACATTATCAACTCGAATAAACTGGACGGCATACGTGTGAATGTGTAGCGTTGAAAATTTCATCGCGCTATAATGTACATTCGCGATATGTATAACCATTTTATTATTAGAAAATAAAATTTATATAAATTCGTGGAATTTATTCGGGTCGCATAATATCCATGTAATAGTCTTCTCTGTACTGGTGGTGTCGTCGTCGTCGTCGTCGTCGTCGTCGTCGTCACTTCCTGCAGCTGATGCAGCGCACATGTACGTAAAAAAAGCACAGACATACACAAACACACACACATATGTACACACACGTATGTACACAAGGAGATCACCGTCACTGACTTATTTTTCCCTCGACTATGTGTATATACACATTCGACACACGAAATTTACCGAACACTAAATTTACGTCTTCAGTCTCGCGTGAAGATTCTTAAACTGTTTTTCTCTCTCTCTCTCTCTCTCTCTCTTTCTCTCTTTCTCTTTTGGTGTATGTATAACTGCGGCTAACTTTTCTTCCCGCGTTTTTGACGCGATTTACTTTTAACGCCTCGAGTATTACGGAGTTAATGTTAGTTTATTACGACTGTTAATGATGTAATATAAGCGTGAAATGATAAAATTTATTAAATTTGAAATATGAGCGTTGAATGGTTTTGATTAAAAATTTTATTTGAAATTGAAATTTCAGGTTGAATAATCTTTCGTTATTATAGAGCAATGATTTATTAAAAGCAAGCTGGGTACAATTAGACAGAGATTTTTGATAAAATTTTGCGAACGACGTGGACGACGATTCTTATAAAATAAAGAATTTATCTTGAACTTATTTTATTTTATTTACCAAATATACATTACGTATATTATTAACACATATAATAATGTCGACGTTCAACAATCGTTAATACATTCTTCGGCCTATGTCAAATAAAAATCATCGAACAACTGTCAACATTGTAAAATAAAAAAAAAAAAAGAAAAAAAAAGCGTTATCTCGAGATATCAACGTGACAATAACCAAGAAAAATAAATACGTATTAAGAGCATCGTCCACGTCCTATCGAGAGCAAACCTCTCAAAGATGGAAAAAAAGTAGTAGTAGTGTAGTAGTAGTAGTAGTAGTAGTAGTAGTAACGGGAAAACAATAACGCGCACACGACAAAAGTATGTTCCTAATAATAATAATAATAATAATAATAATAATAATAATAATAATAATAATAATAATAATAATAATAATAAAAGAAGTGCGCTAAACCGACGTTCACCTTATCCACCCGCGGATCCAATCTTCGATATAAAACAAAGAAAACACCGAGCTATCGTTTACAGATCAAGATTTTTCCGTCCGTTTAAACTTTGATATAACGTAGCAAACGAGAGATATATATGACTTTAACGTAGATGCAACAAATACACAATATATATATATTTATATATTATATACATATACATACATACATATGTATATGTATATGTATATGTATGTATAGATTATAATCGAGAACGCGAACGAGGAAATACGAATGCGAGAGAGCAGCACACAGAGGAGCCCCGGTCGCGGCGAGTCGCTCGCGCGGCCGACGGGTATCTGGACTCTTTCTCTTTCTCTCTTTCTCTCTCTCTCTCCTCACCGGCGTCGTACGTCTCCGTAAGCGTCGGGTATGCAGGGAGAGAGGAAAAGCCACGGCTTTGCCTCGTCGGCTCCGCTCTATTTTCGGACGTAAGCTCCCTCTCCGGTGGCTCTCTATCGCGCCGTACGGCGTCTGTATAATGGCACGCGTTAGCGAGCGCGGGGAGATTAACGCATCTCCGAGGGACTAAAATAGTGAGTAGGAAAGAGAGAGAAAGAGTTGTGCGAGAGACGAGTCGCTTGGCTCGACGTATTTTTACGGGTGCGGATTATGTGGATTGTTCACGACGAAGCTGTGAAAGTACTCGATTTGACCAATTTTGTTTTTTTTTTTTTTTTTTCTTTTTTCTTTTTTCTTTTTTTTTTTTTATTTTCTTTTTTAAGCTTTGCACAGAGAGGAAAGTTTACCCTCTGGTTTCTTAATTAGTTTCATCATGTTTTGTATTTTATACGACGCCTTTTTTTTTATGAATTACTAAGATAGCGCATCGATAATATCGATAATCAAAGAACTGCTTTATATACTTTTAATATAAAAAAAAAAAAAAATCTAAAATGCCTTGATAGACATTTTAGTTTTGTAAAAACGATAGACATTATCTTATCGTTTATGTTAATGAAAATAAGGCAAACAAATGACGCGAAAATATAAATAAAGAAAAATCATTTACGATAGACGAATGGAAAAAGTAAAATGATAAAAGAAACGTCAAAAAGTAAGAACAGCAAAAAAGGGATATCAAAACGCGCTCGCTAACTCGTACACTCGAGCGCGTGCTTAAACACGTGGTAATGATCTCGTGCATGCGCACCACGAAGACACGCGTACGCGCGTACAAAAAAATTTTAAAATATAATAAATCGTACTACCGAGCTACGCTTACGCTTTATGGTATTTAATTGAATAATTTTAATAGCGATGCAATTAACGATTTATTCAATAATAATGTATTAATTTATCGTATTTTTTATTGTAAGATTCTTTTTAAGCGAAATAATGGTATAGGTATAACCAATTGCAAAATTGATGTATATTAATATTTTAATTAAGGAATATTAAATGATTGTATTAATTTATGTTGGACTTGAAAAAATCATAAATAGAATAATAATATCGTGGAAAATTTCAGCTACTAATAAATATTATATAATCAATTGTTAAAATTAATCGTTAAAATGTATATCTATATCGATTTAATCATCAAGATTATTTAAATATATTGTAAAACTTTTCTCTGAAAGTAAAAGAAAATAAAAAATAAAGAATTTTATATATATATATATATATATATAATTGAAATGTAAGATCAATTTTTTGTCTAACGCGTAACAGAAAATTAAATATAAAAAATAATTTTAAATTAACGCAAAAAATGAATATCACTTTGCGCTAAATTAAATGTCTTTGTAATTCAATATTTTGTATGTAAAATAAACTAGCGCTTTATTGTTCAAATTAAAATGAATAAAACATAAAATATTTTGAATTGCATCCAAAAACAAATTTTTTTTTAATAGACCGATTGGTACACGTATCGGTACCTTCATTAATATATTCTTAACATTACTATAATAATCTATGCAAATAAGAATTTTATTGCAAAACGTAAAAAAAAAAAAAAAAAAAAAAAAAAATCATTTATTTAAATTAAATAAAATAAATAATAACGTACTCGTTTACGATTTTGATTCAACGAAAAATAAAAAGTTTATAAGTCGCGTATGAATGTAGATGTTGCCGAGCGTATATAAATCAAGATGAAAGACTACAATTCAAAATAAAAAAAAACAATAAATTATCAGAATGCAAAAAAGACATTCCTTCAGGGATAAATGAATAAAGAAAAGATAAAGTGTAAGATTATACGTGTTAAAGCCTTGTTCTTTGGCCCCGCAGAGTCTAACTTTTGGCTACTAGCATCGTCTCTTTCTTCACCTACAGACAACGTGTATTATGTGCAAAGATACGCTCTGTTGTCACTTCGATTTTTGTTTCACTTGACTCGTCGAATTTGTTTTCGTTCAAATTATTATTTTTTGGTTTTTGTTTAATGAATATATATAAATTTTTTTTTTTTTTTTTTTTTTTTTTTTTTTTTTTTTTTTTTTTTTTTTATAATTATAAATTTATAATATTTCGATTTAAAATTTTCAGTACAATTTTTATATAAAAATCAAGTTTGTCTATGTGTATTTATACATGTTTAAACTTAATTATAAGAAACTGAATAAAGTAAAATAAAACCAATTTATTACTAAAATTTAAATACTTATATTTTTATTGATATAAACAATTCTTATTTAACCCCTTAACTTGTTCGCTCGAATTCATTCGAGCGCGCTAAACAGGCTTTCAAAAAAAACTGTGCGTTAAGGGGCTAATTATTTATTCATAAAGTAATTCTTTTTTTAATTTTCAGATAATTTTTGATATTTGAATATAAAGTATTATTTGTAATCTATTTTATAAATTTGTAATGAATGAAATAATTTTTAGTATTAAAAAAAAAAAAAAAAAAAAAAAAAAAAAAAAAAAAAAAAAAAAAATCGATAAACTAACTAGTTCACTTTTATCAGTTTATTTATTAGCTCAGTCCCTTTAAAATTGTATTATATGTATAAATTAAAAAAAACAATTATTAGCTTAAAATTTGTTCTTATATAATTTTATAAAACTAGATAAATAAAAATATAACATTTTATATAAATTTATACAATAATTCTGTTAGCATGTTCTACTTCTGTGTTTAAATTAAATTTCAAATTTAAAATATTAAGCTTTTATACTTTCGGTAATAATTTTAAAACCTTGTTTGCTTTAGAGAGGCGCCACTTGTAGTCTGCAACTTGTAGATTGTCATTATATTGCACAATTGCTAAATCAAAAATGGGTGGCTTTTATTTAATCATTTTTAATTATTATATTTTTTTATTTTTACTAAAATTAATATATTTAAGCTTCACACAAAAGTAGAATCGATTCTGTGCTTTCGTTCCTGTTTTCGTTTATATAGTCTTTACATTATGATGAAATGGTCCAATTTTCTGTAAACTTAAGATTATAGTATATAATAAGTACCATAAATAATACTAGAGTATACTGCATATCTGGATTAATATTTGGTATAATCTATACTTACTCTCGCGTTGTTTTCGTTATATATACGCACGATAGCTGCATTATAACAGCACGGTATGCTTACACACCTTGCGCGCGATGTTGCCAAGTCTCGTACTGCACACATACACGCATTCGTACAGCTGATCGCGCTTGAATCATCTGTGTTGGTGCGGAGATAAATTTCTTAGTTTATTATATTTAAATAAATAACTAACGCAATTGCAAATATTTTCGATGAGGCTATTTGCGCGTAAGAAAATCTACAATTTTCTTCGTAATTCTCCTTTATATTTCCTAATTTTTCTTTTTTAGACAAGTTCGTGCCAACTTCAAAAACATTTTATAGATCGTATAAGTCAATGTAGTCAACTAGTATAGTTTACAAAGATTGAGCAATTGCGCGGCATCTAGAAAACTAAAGAAAAAATAATATAAATAAAAAGGTAACTAAATAAAAATATTGTTTTATTTATTTATTTTATTTATTAAATATATTTTTCATAGCCTAAAATTTTTTTTTATTTTTATTTTTAGTCTAAAGCAATTTTTCTCGGTTAATGTGTTTGAACTCGAGGTTAAAATGTATCAGTTATTGGTTATTAATTTTGTTTGTTACGGATAATTTAATAATTATCAGAGAAATTATCATTTGTACTGATATTTTTAATGTATGACGCGGTAAACAAATAATTAATACAGTATTGGTTGAGCATTTTCTTAAATCGAAAACTTGTGTAAATAAATATTTATTAATTTATTTTTAAAAACATTTTTTGTATTTATAATTGAATTTAATAATACAATGGAAGTATTCATATTTAAATATAAATATACTTGCAGTGATATAATATGATATTGCGGTCTAAATTACATGATATTAAAATTTGTTATTAGAAGTTATTAGAATTGTAATATAGCAAAATATACTTTAATTTAATGATCAATAATCATTCTATTATTAATACATTTTTATATTTTCAGCTCTTTTAAAAAAAATACAATTTTTTTTATGTAAGATGGATAGATAAATAAAATCTATGAAACAAAATGAAAAATCATATTTTTATAATTTTATTATTATTCCTCCATGGTTTTACTTTGACAACATCATCATGGATATATTTATTTTTGAAACCTATATCAAATATATATTGCAGTATATCTGAATGCTGTAATGATGAATATGTACCTTATGCTGTTCAAAGTAAGTTTTTTATTTGTACTTCAGTTTTTAAAAAAAATTTGTCATCACACTCATAATATTTTGTAATTATGAATCGACAAATATTTTTTTTAAGATCTTTCAACAATGCTTCGCACAAAATTATACGGACAACATATAGCAACAGAAATAGTTTTATATGCAATTGACAGTCATATAAATAGTTTGAGTCATGGAAAACCATTAGTTATGAGTTTTCATGGAGCAAATGGTGTTGGAAAAACATATGTTTCAAGAATGATTGCAAAAGCTCTCTATAAAAAAGGAGAAAATAGTAAATATTTTCACTTTTATTATGGTTTACAAAATTTTCCATACGAACATAAAGTATCAGAATACAAGGTAAACTAAATTGTTATAATTACTAATTTATCAAATGTTTCATATTTTTTACCATTATACTACTATTAATATATTAAGTAATAAAACTAACATATTTTATATTTTCTTAAAATTTTTACTTGAAAAATTTTTAATATTTTTAAGCCATTATTTTAAAAATCAAAATACCTATTGTAATTTTTAAAATTGCAGGTTCAATTAAAAAATGACATAGAAGCAGCCATTAAAAATTGTGATCGAGCTTTATTTGTATTTGATGGAGTTGACCAAATGCCATCTGGATTATTAGATGCACTAATGCCATTTATTGATTGTAAACAATGTCTTAGTAAATTTAAAAAGAATAAACTTATTTTTATTTTATTAACAAACACAGGGAGCATAGCAATTGAACAGCATTTATTAAAAATAATCAATAATGGAGTTAAACGAGAATCTACCAAGATAGAAGATTTTGAGAAAATTATGGTCCCAGAAACTTTAAATTATAGTGGAGGATTGAAAGAAAGCATATTAATAAAAAACGATGCTATTGGATTTTATGTTCCATTTTTACCATTAGAAAAAAAACATGTAAAATTGTGTATTAAAGAAGCTGTTGAAGAATTGAATACAACAGCAACTAAAGATTTAATAAACAGTGTTTTTAAAGAAGTACAGTTTGGTCCTGAACCAGATAACTTATTTTCAAAAAGTGGCTGTAAAAGAGTAGCGCAAATAGCAGGAAGAATTATAGCAACATTAAATTCAGATTTTGATAGTTTTATTGAAAATACTTCTGATAGAACTGAATTTTAAAGTACATATTAAATTTGTATATATTTTTAAGATCTGATAATGTTAAAATATCTTTCAATTGTAAATTATTTTTAATTGTTTTAGCAATTTTAGAATGAAATACATTAGTAGTTAAATAATGTAATATTAAGGCAACTCAAATTATAATTTGCATATTATTTTTATAACAATATAAAATAATTGTCCAGTAATGATATTATTTTAAATATGTATATTTTTTATAAATGATCATGAATAATAAATTAATATATAAAAATTTTTTTTAAAAAATTTATATATTTTTAATTGAATTATTTTTATTTTTATACCTGTGTACGTGTAATTTAAAATTTTAAAAAATATGAAAATTTAAATTTTAGAAATCATCATAAAATGCATGATTAACCTAGAGATTTCAACGAAAAAAAGTTGATTTCAAAGAAAATCTACTTAATTATTTTTTTCATGACTATATGCTTTAGTGCAGTGGTGAGTACATACATATATAGCTATCAAGTAAACCAACCTACAAATCAACTAGCAGCTGACGCTAACTTTTATAGCTGTTGATTTAACGTTTTGCTTTTAATAATTTTTACAAAATGTCAGGAAAAGTTCGAACAAAACAGGACAAATCTGATGGTACAAAACTTACACGTATTAATTAAAAAGAAAGTTGAATGTATATGTTAACCTTTAATCAATAGTTAACATTACATATTAAAGCGTATATTTAATTTTATTTTAATATGGATTACATTATTTTAATAAAATTATTTTTTAGAATAGATTATAAATAAAATCTGTATATTCACTTTAATTTTAATTGCAAGTTTTTTTAAATTTTATATATTTACTTTATAAACAATTGATTTTATTTATTTTCAGACATAATTGCTTATAGTGAGTTAGCAATAAGAAACAATGCTGCTGTTGTTGAATACTGTAGAATTTCAATGGCTGCTCTTTCCGGTGGTACTGCAGGTCTTTTAGGACTTACAGGCTTATATGGATTTGGGTTTTATATTTTTGCCGTAATAGGGTTATGGGTATGTTTTGCATTTCTTTTATAAAGAATTTATTTGCTATTGATTTAAAGAATTTATTATCAAAATTTTGTGAGTTTAATTCATAATTTGTTTTAAAAAAAATTCATTAACTTTAGAATCATTAAGAACTTCTATATACATAAATATTTACATTAGGCAATGCTGTTAATGAAAGCTGGTGGTCAATGGAAAAAATACTTTGTTAGCAGAAGAAGTTTATTAACAAATGGATTTTTTGGAGGTCTATTTGTATCCTTTATAAATATTTGATAACAAGATCATTTATTACTAATTTACTAAACATTATTTTCCTTAATATCTAATTTGTATTTGCTGCAGACTTATGTATTATTTTGGACGTATCCTTTTTTCTGAATGAAAATAATAAAATTTTTTAAAATAACTTTTTCAGTGATTGATATTAAATTTAAAATAAAATTCTTTATGTTTTTGATAATTTATTTATAACCATTATTAAACATTTTTTTAATTGTTTTTGAATAATAATTATTAAATTAAATGTTATTAAATTTAATTTTGTCTTTTAATTAGAATAATTTTTAAAATTGTGAGTAAGCGTTTTATTGTAGATTTAATTGTTAATTTCATAATTTATGAGAAGTATTAAGATTATTGCATTACAATTTTGTATTAATATTAACTTTTTAAACAAACTTTTATAAATAAAATTTTATTAGCATAAATATTCAAATCATAATTAATTGAAAGAGTTATTGCTTGTAAATAAATTTTTATTTTTTATGTCTTTTCTTAAATAATTGTTCAGATTTCTTTATGGAATGGTACACGTCTATTAAGGTTCAAGAAAAGATAATATCTCTTTGTTTACAAGTCAATCACATTGTTACATATTTCTACAAATTATGTATTAATAAGTCATGTTCACATAAAGTGATCAAAATTCACTTTGACCAAATAAATTATAGAAAAAAAGTTTATAATTCTTGCTGTAATGATTTGTACAAAAATAAAAAATGTAAATATCACCATTTATTTAATGCGAAAATAGTATTTTCTTCAAAGTTTTTTTGTCATTTTAACCTTATTAATTCAATATCATAATAAGCTTTAAAATGTTTAATGTTATATAAAAAATCGTTGTATGATTGTATGGTAAATATTTTTGAGAATAAAGTATACCAAATTTATAATTTAACTAGCATCCCCCGTCACGGCTTCGGCTGTGTCAGAAGTACATGAACTTCAGAATTTAGAAATGTCTTTATCATGTCAAATATTAAATTTCTACTCGGAGGTTAATCTAAAAAAAAAAAAAAAAAAAAAAAAAAAAGTCTATTTTTGAAATAAGAATATTTATTCAAAGATTAAACATAAATATCGAGATATTATCTCTTTCTTTACATACAAACTCCGTCAGTTTTTATGCGCGTTTCGTATTTTTTTTTTTTAGATCGATCCATGAAAATTAAATACATTTTCCTTTTGATAAAACATATTTTTTTATTATTTATCGTTGATTAATATAGGAAAAAGGTTTCAAAATCATATCTTGAACAAATAATGAATTTTTAACCAGTTAAGTGATATTATTGTATCATATATGATCAAAAAAAAATCGGGTCCATTCTGCCTATGTATCATATATGATCAAATCAAATAATTTTCTTTTTTCCCAACCAATTTGAATGAAATTTGGTACACTATAGTTTTTTGGGTCGCTGAATCTGAATTTGGCAATAGAATCGCAAAATCCATTATGGCGGATCCAGAATGTCCGACCCAAGATGGCTACATATGTTCATATATCATCAAATCGAATAACTTTCTTGTTTATCAACGGATTTCAATGAAACTTGGTATACGGTGTTTTGTAAGGGCACTGTAATCGAATCTCGCAATACAATTGCAAAATTCAATATGGCAGACTCAAAACTTAACAAAAATTGTTAACCACCGTAGTTATCTGGTGAAAAATTCACAACCCCAGAGTGTACCGTCGAGGAGGTTACAGAAGGATTTTACACCCCACTTTTTTGTTTTTTTTTGTCTTTCCATTTTTTTAAATTTATTTATTTTTTTTTGTTTTTTTTTTGTATTTTTTTTTGTTTTTTTTTTGTATTTTTTTTAATTTTTTTTTGTTTTTTTTTTTATTTTTTTGTTTTTATTTTTTTATTTTTGCGATGAATGCTATTTCCACATTTTTTTGAGAAAATATATCGTACTTTATAGTTTTATAGTTCAAACTTCATTCACTATTATTTCGACTAGTATGATAGTGTTGAAAGCAAGGTATTACACATAACGAAATGTTATTGCAAGTGTTACACATCGTAGATGTTCACTTTTCTTCTTCTTATTTTTCTTTTTTTTTTTCGACCCCTATTTATAGGTTACAACCCCTATTTTTAGGGGTTGGTTGTGGGAAAATTACAAAAATAACCCTGGAAATGAATTCAGCGACCCAAAAAACCCTTTTGTACCAAATATTGTTTGATTTGCTTCATTTTTGCGCTTTACCGTTTGGAGCCCGAGAAGTGAAAAATGCCGTGCCACTTAACCGGTTAAAACTTCATGCAAACTTTGCCACTCTCAATCATTCCCTTATACAAGATCAATATTTGAAAATAATAATTTACAAAGTGTCGTTATCGTAACATTAAAAAAAATATTTTCTTCATACAAACTTTACCATACCGCTTTTCAACCCTTTAGAGATAGAAATTTCAAGGAATCTCTCGTTAATGCACCCCTAGGGTATTCATATTTCTTCAAAAATTCAAATCTCAACATCCACCGGTTTAGGCTGTACGTTGTTTGTCAGCCAGTTACGCTAGTGTTTTATTTGTCTAGATTATGATTAAAATTTTTTCAACGAATAAAAATGTATTTTTTTCTGTAAGATTTTTTTTTATGCTTCAGATTAAGGGGCCAGTGTGAAACTTTGAAAAAATCGATATTTTTTTTTGTCTTATTCGACAGTTTATACTTTTAAGAATATCCTGTGAAATTTTCAAGGCCGTATCTCTAATACTTTTCGAATGGCAGCCTTCTAAAGAGCAACTGCTCGCAAGTATAAACTGCTCCATCTACCTAGGGGTGGAGCGTCGGAGCTGATGTGCCGTTACCTGAATCTTTCGTATTGTAAACAGTACATAGGTAAGAAGGGAGGCTAGAAATATGTTTACAGGATCTTGAAATACAGTGATGCTATTTAAAAAGTATTCTGGAGCCATTTGACGCTGTTGCTGTCGAAGCGTCTGTTTAGTTTACTCGCAGCTGTCGTACAGTATACAACGGAGCGAAAATGAGTGAAAGTATTAAAAAGGGCACTCACGATAAACCTTTTCATAGATCTCGAAGCAAGAAGAGAAAATTTTCCGGAAATCAATACACGTATGAGCAGTCCACCGCAAATACCAGTATAGCTACTGAAAACCTGTTACGCACCGAAGACGACGAAATTATAGTTGATCAAACCCATGGATACTGTTTCATCGAGTTTTTCTCTGTTTTTAGTATAATTAGCACTTTAATTGTGTGCAAAATTTGTAAAAAAGACATGAAGTTCAATCAAACAAGTTTACGGGGCTTAGGATTCAAAATTGCTGTGTCATGTGAATGCGGTGTTTCATATGTGAATTCTGGACCGATGATTAGTAATGCTTACGAAATAAATCGTCGTATAGTGTTTGTGATGCGACTTCTAGGCGTCGGTATCAATGGAATAAATCTATTTTGTGGCTTGATGGATCTTCTTCAAAAATTTCATAACAACACTTTCGCTGGATGCTTTGAAAATGTAACTCAAGCTGCTGAAACCGTTTATAAATGGAGTACAGAAAAAGCCGTTACTGAAGAGAAAGCTAAAACGTTAGAGAATGAAGGTTCAGATGTTAATTTGACAGTTTCCGGAGATGGCACATGGAAAAAACGCGGCCACACTTAACTTTTCGGCGTTACAACTCTTGCAGGTACATTCGGTAAAAAAATTATCGATACAGTCGTAAAATCGACTTATTGTTAGAGTTGTGAAGTATGGGAAAAGAAAAAAAATACTCATCCTGAAGAATACAAAAAATGGCTTGAAGGACATGACAATTGCGATGCGAATTATATTGGATCAGCTGGAAAAATGGAGGTTGATAGTGTGAAGGAAATGTTTGGTCGCTCGATCGATCAATATGGAGTAAAATATATGGAGCGATGTAAAGGAGAAAACACGCAGAATAACAATGAAAGTTATAACGGCTTGTTATGGCACTTTGCTCCAAAGCACCTTCACAACGGCATGAAAACGATCGAGCTCGCTAATTTCCTTGCTGTCTCAATATTCAATGTTGGTTTTTATAGTATTTTAAAAATGCTACAAGTAATGGACGTCATTATCGGTCCTATTGCAAAAGAATATGCCATAGAGAGAGATGACAGCCGAATTAACCAGGCGGAGCTACGTCATGAAGCGTCCTCAAAAGAGGGACGAACAGCTCGGAGACAAGCCTTAGCCTCTCAGCAGGCATTATTCGAGGAGGAAGAGAGTCCATTGTATGGACCAGGTATAGCTGATTAGCAGTTTTTATGGTAAGTATAATTTTATCTTGCAAAAATCGTTAGTTTAATCTTTAAACGCGTTTTTCTCGAAATGACATTTTTCAAATTTGCTGCCATCGTAACTCAAAGAGCAATTATCCGATTGACTTCAAATTTGAACTGAGTACTCTTGAATATATTTACTCTACAATGACTTAGGATTTTTTTGATTGGATGAAAATTGACGATTTGGCATTAAAAAAAGCGACCATATTTTTGACCAAAAAAAAAAACTTTTTTTTAATAACTACGCCATTTTGTTAAATTTTGATATTTTTCGAAAATTCTACGACATTGTATAGGAAATACCTTCTAGTTTAACGACTTTTTTTTTTTTTTTTTTTTTGTTTCAGCTACTCATTTGGCCGGAATCGTGGCAGCAGTGGAGGAACTTTTTTTTTTATGCCTTCAGAGACAGCGGATAAGTCGCTCATTTTTCAATATTTTTTTATAAAAAAATTATGGAATATAGTTTAAATATAGCTTGATATGCTCTTATATTTTAAAAATATTTTATGAAGTATTTTTCTTTTAAAAAATTCGCGAAAATCACCCAAATTTTCAGCGTTTACACTGGTATAGCCCCTTAAGATTTTCATTTGTTTTATATTCTTACGGCGTTGAAATTATTTACATATAAAGTTAAGTATGTAGAAACCTGTAAAGGTCAGTCGATGTAGTCTTGTAATTGTAAACGAGGAAGATATAAATAAAATTAATTTATTGTTTATTACAATTTTATTACATTTTGTATACATTTATTAAATAATGAGATTATACAGTTGTCGGCATTTAAAAAATATAAAAATAATTCATATCGTAGAGAATATTGCTGTGAGCAATGCTCGATCTCGTTGAACACATTTGTTACAAAGCATGAAATATTGTTCGTCGGTAGACTTAATCGATTCCACAAGATGTTAAACCTTAATCATTGTATAATAATACAGTCGATAAAATTTTAACGATTGTATTTTAAAGAAATAAACACGATGATGTCTGGAGGGGGATACGTGGGATAACCATTTTTTATCTTTTTATTACTTTTTTTTTTTTTTTTTTCTATTTGTAATATTCCTTAATCATAATGATGTTGCTTACGTGTTTTTTTTTTTTTTTTTTTTTTTTTTTTCAATAAATGAATTTTAAAAATTATATAATTTGTACTTAATATGCTCTTATGTTTAATTTTTTTTTTCATTTATAGCTGTAAAATATAAATTTATAATTAATATTATAATATTTTAATAAAAATTTGTTATGTAACTTTAAATACACTTATATTTTTTTTTAATTTTTTGGTACTCAAATGCAATAAGCGTAATACACCTTACTGTTTTAAATTAATAACTTTATCAGCCAATCGAAACTACATATATGTGCACATTCAAATTTCTTATTAAAAAATTTTAACCGCGTCTTATTTTTTCAATTAACATTATATTTTATATTTTAGTTTCGGAAGTAGATTCTGCAACTGTTTCGATATCTTTTTCATCCGAATTCACATTAGCGGAACTTTGTTCGGGCAATATTATAACTTCTAAGGCTTCCAGTTTCTTAAATTCATCCATTTTATCCAATTCATCTTTACTTAGATGATATACTATACCGGCACCAAAGCCGTCACCAAGAACATTAATTGATGTTCTAATTCTATCCCTAAAATACATAAAAAAAAAAAAAAAAAAAAAAAAAAAAAAATGGTTTGCATAAATAAAGTTACAAATATATTATAATAAAAGAGAAGCTTTGATTAAATTAATCAAATGTGTTACAATAAAACATGAAAAACATACAAGAACCAATCAACGGCAAACAATAGGGACACATCGCTTGTTGGTAAGTTCAAAGTTGTCAATACTAATAGCATTGTGATAAGTGCAGCGCTGGGAATACTTGCCGCGCCTATGCTTGCCAAAGTTGCCGTTAAACTGATTGATTTTGTCCGTTAGAAAAGAAAAGCGTTTTAATTACATTGGCATTTTTTGACATTTTCTTTTCATCGTATTAATGATGATTTTTTTTTTAAATAATTTTCAAAAATTTACTTATTTAGGTGTTTCTATTTTTTCTTTATTTTATAAATAAATTGTTGATAATTTTTGTATCAAGATCAATATGATTCGTAGAATTTGAAAAATTTTTTAATTCATCATTTTTGAACAACTAATTATTAATTTGCAACAATATTCCAAAAGTTTTTTTTTTTTCAACAAAACTTTTTTTTTATTATTATTATTATTATTATTTTTAATTTTTATGGAAATATGAATTATTCGTTGATATATGATTTTATATTAAAGTTTAATACTCACCTGACCGTAATGACTTCACCGATTCCCAAACTAATGCCATTCATTTGGGCAATAAAGATCGCCGCGACCGCTTCGTAAAGCGCCGTACCGTCCATGTTGACTGTGGTACCAACGGATACGACGAATCTCGTAATTCTTGGGTCTACTTTGTTGTTTTCTTCCAAGCAACGGAACGTTATTGGTAGAGTCACTGCGCTGATAAAGTCAAAGTGAAAAATAACTCTCTGTAATCGGTGATATTTTTACTTAAATTATTATGAAATTATAGCGATGGTAATTAATTAATTTGCAGCGCCGAATTTTTATAAAATTTTTTCTCTTTTTTTAAACGCAACGACTACTCTCTATTATTCTTAAAATTCAATTCTTAAATTTCAATGTAAAAGTTCAAAATAATCGATGTTAAACAATATTTTTAAAAATTTATGCTCATAAAATATAATACCTTGATGCAGTGCCTATAGCGGTAACCCAAGCCTGCATTATTCCCTTGAAAAATACAGCAGGATTTTGACGGGTTAATAGCCAAAAGATTAAAGGCAAGGTGATGATACCGTGAATCAAGAGGCCAAGTACAACGGTTACCATGTATAGTCCGAGCATCTGTGCAGTTGCGGTCAAATTTGTTATCGACATTATTTTACCGGCGATTAAACACATGATTCCTAACGGCGAGTACCTGAGAAATTTCAACTCGATAAATTTTATTTTATGTTTCGTTAAAATATTATTCGCTCGTTTCAAAATGATTGTATGCATTTCATATATATGAATCAAATAACAGAACGAGAAAATATTGCATTCATTTTGTATTCACATTGTGTCAATATTGACACAATATTGAAGCAATATTGTAACATTATTGAAGCAATATTGTAACATTATTGAAGCAATATTGTAACATTATTGAAGCAATATTGTAACATTATTGTAACAAAATTCTATCAATATTATATCAATATAGTATCGTATATTTTAATATTGACGCAATATTGTATAAGTATTGTGTTAATATTGTATCAATATTGTAATAATATTGATGTAATATTTTAACAAGATTGTAACAATATTGATGCGATATTGACGTTATATTGATGCAATATTGGTGCAATACTGATACATTTGTGATGTGATACAATTTTGGTACAATATTGCAATAATATTGTATCAATATTGTTACATCATTATATCAGTATTGTTGTAATATTTATACAATAGATACTGTATTTTAACGAGACGTAATGTTGATACTATATTAATATATAACATTTTAATAATATTGATACAATATTGCAATAATATTGCGTAAATATTGTTGCAATGTTAGTATATTATTGTCAGAATATTGTCATAATGCTGATGAAATATTGACGCATTATTGATACAATATTGAAACTATATATATCGAGATACATGTATCGCATATGTTTCATATATACGAGTATGTAATACATACAATCATTTTTACACGAACGATTGATTAGTTGTAAGTTCTTACAATGTTAGTTATATTTTAGTCTATTTTAAACGTATAAAACTTTAATATTTTGAAGACGGTTTAAAAAAATTAGTTACTTGTTGCGATAAGTATATTTTCAAGTAAATAGAGATTATGCTGAAAAACCTCCTTTCAATTTTGATTAAAATCAACAAAATAAAAAAAATTACCATTAAATTTTTACACCGACAAAAGAAATAACTTAATGCATGAAAAATAATTTTGAATTAAAGAAATCTCTTCAAAGAAAAGTTTTTATTTTGCTTCAAGAATTTCTGCTCTTGGTTTTAATATTCTTGTTTTGAGATCTCACCATTAAGGGGCAACAGGTTTTCTTTCCTATATGAGAATTTAACAGCAAAAGTTATGTAAGGACATGACACTAATATATAATTTTTTTATTTAATCAGTTATTTTTTAAATTATTAAAATTAAAATAATATAATATTAAGATTATTAAAAGTCGAAAAAAAATTAACTTTCTTTTATTTACCGATTTTCTCGAACCAAAATGGCTGACTCTTAAACCAAGAGCATATTTTTTTAAAACAAACATTTATTTATCTTGTTTGAAAAATATAAATACTCAATTCAAGAAAAAAATGCTTCGTTGAAGAATCAAGTTCTCGGATAAAGATTTTTTGCTATTTCAAGCAAGATTTAATTTCTTGAATTAAGATAACCGAATAATTTGAAACAAGAAAACCATTTTTAAGAGAACATTTTTCTGATTTAAATAATTTCTTCTATCAGCGTAGTACTTCTATCCTCGTATATCATTACAAAAATTAGTTTATGAAATTAGTGCAACAGTATGAACACTTTTAATTATTTAATTAATTAATTTTAATTTAAATAACGTCATTAAAACATTCAATTTATTTTTAACGTGTGAATATTTTTTATACACATAATTTTATATGTGCGGTAAAAAAAAAAAAAAATTTCTAAGTCATAGAATAACATAAACTTACCACATAACAATGAGACTGACAATTTTCATGATAATCTCATTGAGAGAGACGAAAAAATCAACCATTAGTTTACCCGATGGACCTATATGACCGGCCAAAAGTCCAAATGTTATGCAAAACACGATCATTCCCATAACGTTCATACCGTCCTTGTAAACCAACGCTTGCTCCAACATGTAACCAGTTTGATTGGCACCTTCGTCGATTATAACGACTTTTTTTTTCACGTAAGTTGTTTGCACTTGTTGAATGCACGCTTGTACCAAATTTTCCGGTACCATGTTTCTAAAATAAAAAAAAAAAAAAAATCAAAGTGGTTAGCTAATTATAAAAGTAAAAAGAATCTCGATTCGAAAGTAAATCATGTACACAACTTACCTAATTATATCGAGGATGGCATCCAAGGTTGAAACTTTCGCGTCCTCGCTTTGCGAACCGGCAACGATGTTTTTAATCCGCGAGTCACCTGGATGAATTATCAGGACGACCGCGATACCAACAGTCGCCGCTAAGATAGTCGTTGCCATGTAGTAAGTCAATGCTCGGACTCCTATCCTGCCGGAACTTTTGGCGTCCAATTGAGCCATTCCTGTTATTGTTATCGTGTATCGTTTGTTTTATGCTTTTTTATATAATCAAACATTTGTAAAAAGTTTATAAATTGTACAAAACGATATAACACATCGTTCAATAAGTCCCGAGACTAACCCAGAGATGGTGCTAGAAGTACCAAACTGGCCACGTTTCCATAGAGTGCGAACCTTTACATGAAACGTGTTAAAATTTCACGTCGATCGGATCACAGAGAGCAGAGTTATCGAGGTTAGAGTAAAGTCACTTTGTAATTTGTTTGAAAAATGGAAAAAAGCGAGTTTCGCGTGTTGATAAAACATTGTTTTTTAATGGGTAAAAACACCGTAGAAGCCCAGCAATGGCTTGAAAAACATTACCCGAACTCCTCTCCATCCAAACCAACGATTTGTCGTTGGTATGCTGAGTTTAAACGTGGTCGTACGTACACAAACGATGCGGAACGTTCGGGTAGGCCATTGGAAGCCGTTACACAGGAAAATGTGAGTGAAGTGTTAAAAATTGTAATGAAAAATTGCAAAGTGAAGGTCCGTGAGATTGCAGAAATGACACAGATATCATCTGGAAGCGTATTTACAATCCTTCCTGAATGAAAATTGAGCATGAAAAAGGTTTTTTCCAGGTGGGTGCCGCGATTGCTTTCAGTGGAACAAAAACAGCAACGAGTCGACGATTCAGAGAGCTGTTTATCGCTATTTACTCGCAATAAAAAGGATTTCCTGCGTCGATACGTGACCATGGATGAAACATGGATACATCATTTCACTCCGGAGTCGAATCGGCAATCATCTGAGTGGCGCATGGCTGGCGAAAGCCGCCCAAAGCGTTAAAAACGCAGCAGTCTGCTGGCAAAGTCATGGCGTCTGTTTTTTGGGATACACATGGCGTGATTTTCATTGACTACCTGGAAAAAGGTAAATCGATCAACAGTGATTATTATATTGACTTGTTGGTACGTTTGAAGGAGGAGATCGCAGCAAAACGACCGCACATGAAGAAGAAAAAAATCCTTTTTCACCAAGACAATGCCCCATTGTGGCATGCCACAAGTCCATGAAAACAATGGCAAAATTGAACGAATTGGGCTTTGATTTGCTTCCCCACCCCCCGTATTCGCCAGATTTAGCCCCCAGCGACTACTGGCTCTTTGCTGATTTAAAAAAAATGCTCCAGGGAAAAAAATTTGGCTCGAATGAGGTCATTGCCGAAACTGAAGCCTTTTTGGAAGCAAAGGATAAATCCTTCTATAAACATGGTATAGAAATGTTGGAAAGGCGTTGAAAAGATTGTATCACTCTAAAAGGAGATTATATTGATGAATAAAAATGATTTTTGAAAAAAAATGTTGTTTTCGTTGTTAGTCTCGGGACTTATTGAACGATGTGTTATCACTAGATTAACAACTTTTATTATTATTATGAGTTCTTTAAAGAACTTAAAAATTAAAAAGTGTTTACATATAAAATTTTATGTTAGAAGTTTTTTTCCATTATCTCTTGCGCATTAAGTGTACTCCTAATCCAAACAAATGAAATTAATTTAAATTACTTTATAAATGATGTAAATACATCAACTGTATTTACATCTTATTATTGGCGATTAACATGCCACTAAATTGATCGAAATACAATAAAGGAACATCATTTTTTAAATCATAAGTAGTACAGCTTTATATTTTAAAAATATTAAAAGCAACAACGTAAAAAAAAAAAAAAAAAAAAAAATTATTTTTTTTTTATACATTATGTTGTATTGGCAAACATAAATCTATACCTGCAATTAATGAAGATATTATAAGTGGCAGTATAAACATTTTTAATGCACGCATGAGCATTTCTCCAGGGAAACTTATTAGCAAGATCGTTTGGGGTGAAAAATTAGCCAATCGTCCGACGAATCCAAAAATACAACCGACTAATACACCAGTGATTGTCAAGACGAGCAATAAATTTTCCTTCGTCCAGATCATCAACTGCACATGTATAAAAGATAATCTAAACAATGTATCATTTAAAGTTTTTTGTTTTTTTTTTTTTTTTTGTTACAGTCTTTTAAATTAAAAGTTTGTAAAAAAAAAAAAAAAATAATAAGAAATAATATTCGTGATAATGTGTTTACCAAACTTTGGGCTTTTTCCCATTTGTTCGGAACATTTTTTTTATCTTGTAATTTTTTTTCTTCTTCGCCCTCATCTTCGGATTTTCCACTTTCAACTTTCGATCTGAAAATTTTTTATTTATTTAGTGATGAAGATATACTATTTTATGATATTTAAATAATACGAATTGTTTGTAATAAAGATACAAGAATTGGATTAAAATTACATATGAATATGATAAAACACTTAGGTTTTGAAAAATATTTAATTTTTAATTTTTTTTTTTTTTTTTTAACCGATCAACATTGCGTTTGTCTTTTAATTCGGTATAATTCAATTATTTTAACAATAACTAACCAAGTAACATAAGTGTTTCACTTTATCATTATGAGATTTCTTAAAATTTTCACGCTCTATTTTAAAGAATATCATCAGTTAATAAATTTGTATAAATGATGTAATTCGACCGATAATTTCTGATTAAATTAGCAGCCATATGAAATGAGAGCTCACGAGATCAATTCAAGCAACATTATGCATAAACTAAAACAACACAATACTCAACGTTTCCGGTTCCTTGGGTTCCAAAGGCGACGGGGCACCGCGTAGAACCGCGACAGCACCGGAAATTCTTTGAGCGAGCGACATCGTTCCTCTTTATTTTATCTTAACACGATTTTCCAGTCGATCGGTTAAAGTAAATGAGTCACTGATGCGGTAGCGCAGCGGAAGAAGCGACGTCTTCGAGTACGACATCAACGGTTATTTCCGCGCGCACGGATTCACGGCGATGGCTTTTTTCTTACCGTTCGATAATATATCATCGCATTTGTTTTATTTTGGCACTTCACATTTTCACTATCAAAGACGCTTTAGCGCATATCAAGACGAATATCGTCGACGGGTGGCTCTGAAAATTTTTTTTTATCGATTGGGATATATGTATTTACATTAGAAAAACTAGTAAAATTGAATGTTGGATTATCGAAATAATTAAAGTAATGAATAAAAACTTGATAGTAAGCATTATAAATTAATATTATGATAAAGATGTTAAATTGATTCTTATGTAGAAATGACTAAACTAACCCAAAAGAAAAATATTTTTTAATCAAAATTACCTCAATCATTTAAAAAAAAAATATATATATATGTATCGATCAAGCATATAATTTTAATCTTAATAATAAAAGAATAAAATTTTATTCATTTTATCCATTTTTATTATAAAAAATTCAATCTTTATTCAAAGAAAAATTTTCATTAAATTGAAAAGCTACTTTATCGAATTAATATAGTTTTAAGTTTTAAATTAAAAACCTTTTCAAATTAACAATTTTTACAATATTGTATACTATAGTATCAATAGTTAAAAAAAATTAACAATTGAAGAATTTTTCATATAGATCACTCTTGTTAAAAATTAATAAAAAAAAAAAAAAAAAATATTACTTTTTGTTGAAAAAAAAAAAAAAAAAAAAAAAAAAAAAAAAAATCGCACAAATTATAATCACAAATATATGACAAAGTTTGTCCACCTGTAAAGCTTTCTCAATCCACGTTACAATTCTCTATTCATGTCACAATGGCGATTCTCGACGCGATCGACGATTTGAAAAAAAAAAAATTTTTTCCACACCGCCACGCGATAAAATCACCATTGGTGACAACTAGAAGTCGCGACGTAAACTGACTCTGGCAAGTATTAGAGGTATTGCTCCAATCAAGCGCGCGTGATATATTGGCTCCCCATCCAGGAAGCCAGAAGAGATTTGCTCCATTCGCTGTCATTCTCTCTCTCTCTCTCTCTCTCTCTCTCTTTCTAAAGAGGACAGAAGAATTTGCGTATATGTACTAAATGAGATCAACTAGTGCTACATTATGTTGGAGAAAAGTAGCAATGGTTTATTATGTTTCTTAATTTTTTTTTAAAAATATGAAGTACGTTTGTTTTGTTTTGTTTTTTTTTTTTTATATTTATTGTCTTAACGCTTATAAGTATAGGATGCCGTAACGATTCGCTTTGGGAGCTTTCGTAATAAACTCAATTCTATCAAAATAATGTCCGATAAAAATTAATACCGCAAAAATTTTAGAACAGTTTTATAACTCGCCGAAAAAAAATAAATAAATAAATAAAACAAATTCGTATAAAAATACGTGTTCTATACTAATTCATTAATAAGATATTTTTTATGATAAATTTAACGCGTGCGCATAATTTACGAAATAAACATTTACAGTACAAAGGAGCGTAACTGAATAAGATAATTCAATTCGTAGATATTACGATAAATACTACAAGCTTGTCGACATATACAATTGATAAAATCAAACAATGTTCTAACGACATTTGAATAAAATCATCGTCAACCGGTTTAAAAAAATTTTAAAGCTTCATTTTTAAAACTATTATATAATTGCAACGCTCGCGCATAAGAAGGTATACTGTTTGCAATCCATATCATTCGAAAACTAGAATACAAAGCAAAACGAAAAAACAAAAAAAAAACAAAAAAAAAAAAAAACAAAAAAAATAAGGAAGAACAACACGACGATGAAGAATACGAATAGAACTCTCGATGATCCCCGATTATATTCGGCGTAAAAATGCACTTACGTACCGGGATTTGTATATGCACACACACACACACACACACACACACACACAGAGATAAGGTACATACGCGCATGGATAAACTACGGTGCCGTGCGACCGGGACAATGAGTGGCAGCTTCCTGCCCTCTTAGCCCGCGTATGCATATATATATTCGTGTCCCTTTCGCCTCGTAACCCCGTTCGAGCTCTCTTTTCGAGCCTCGGCCAATCAGCCGGTAAATTAATATGTCGCTCGTCGTTTATTTCGTGTGCATCTAAGCAACACTTTTATTGTTACGAGTATGCGCTTGGACGTATATATATATATATATTTTTTTTTTTTTTTATGGTACTTGGAATTATACATATATGGTATGAAATTCGCGGTAATTGTTTCTAATCGCGCGCTTTTTGGGCTTTTTTTTTTCTTTTTCTTTTAATTTATTCAATTTTTCCGACGTACTCGATTATCAAGCAAAATGTGGATGTTATATGTTTACTCGAGAATTATAGATTCGTTTCGTTTTAAATAGAAAGGAAAAATTTCGCGCGAGACGTTGAATTGAATCGCTTATTATTTCGTACGATTTTTTTAAATCGACAATTGGAAGATTGTCATTTTTACTCAAGTTTTTATCGCAAAATCATAAAAATTATATAGAAAATTTTTAACGTTTATTAAAAATATCTTATAAATATTTTTAATTGTAAAGAAAATTGAATAAAAAATTTATCCGCGAATTAAATATTATTTATTGTAAACTGAAGTTAGATTAGTTATTAAGATTCAAACGATATACGTATAGAACAGTTAACAATAATAAAGAGTTTTATTACGTTAATAATTTTATATCTGTGCATTTATTTAAACCACAATCTAATTCCCAATGTAAATAAAAAATATTTCGCTTATTTAAGAATACGCATTTCTTTCAAGGCATTCAAAGTATTTTTTTTTTTTCATCGGCTGAAACGCTTAAATTTTCAAATTTTTTAACCAATTAGTGATCAATGAAATCGATTATATTGTAATAATTTTGATCTCCAGTGACATTTTTATTGGCCTTAAAAATCAAAATAATGAAAATTTTAAACGACAATGAGAAACTCGATGTTTATTAATTTTAATTAACATACCTTTAATACATGAGCTTCCGGGTTTATTTCAATCGATTTTAAAAATTACTTCGATGCTGCCAGAATATCGTTTTTCGAATAATAATTCATCCCTAAATGCAGACAAAATTTTTTGTTGATAAATTTTTTAATTTATACTTCTCCAACATATTTTTCAAATGCTCGATGCAATCGAAAATTGTCGTGCCTCTTTTTTTTTATCCAATTTAATCATATAACAGTAACGTAATCCATATATATCGGCATCATAATTTTTTGAAGTCTCTGTAGCTTCTTTTAGATAATAAGCCGCTGCCTAAAATGATTAATAATTATAATTACGTTAAAAAAAAAAAAAAATATTAATTCAAATGTTACGCGATGCGAAATCTATGAATACAAACATCGAGCTAATTTTTCTTTATAAAATATCGTCCCACGTAAATACCATATATCGAATTATTTGGACATACATCATCCACGCGATCTAAACAGATTTTAGCTCGTTGAAAATCTTTTGCCGACGATGAAAATTTTTGCAAGCCGAAGTTGAATGCCAACGCTGTAATATTGTTCTCGGCGTATGTTTAAATAAATTTTTTAAAAGTTTTTTAATCGCTTTATTCTCCTTATGCATAAATGCAACGTGTATGCCGTAAAATGGATTTTTCGACAGCTCGTAAAATTTCAAATAATAATTTATTTCGTTGTCAATTTTTAAGGCGGATTCAAATTTACTTGCATCTTTTAATTCATTGTAAATTTTTTCATTCGATTTATCGTTGACGATTTTTTAAAGATAATATTTCGTTGCTTCTACGATGTGATGTAAAACGACCAGAGATATTTTTTTTATTTTTTTTATTTCACTGTTGAATTATATATTATATTATTTGAATTTGATTTAACGTAAATTATTCTTGTTAATATAACGTTTTGCGCTCAGGGAGTAAAAGAAAAATTTTCCTTCGTTGTCGATTTTTTGAAATTAACAAATTTGCAATTCGTATAATTTTGTGTTATTGGGAATGAAGAAAAAACGTATTGATAATTTACCTTAGATCGAGGGCTTCCTCAATCGTCGTGACTTACTCCATTTTTATCGTAGCTTCGTCGTAGTATTTTTTTCATCGCGCAGAAATGCTACGTTATCATTATAGCATTCATTAACGAAAGTTATTTGTTGCTTGTCGATATTTACAGTCATTTTTCATAAATTATAACTAATAATTATATCAATAAATATTTACTTGTTATCTATATATTATAATATAATAATATAGAGTATAGATTATAAATTTTTAATTATGTAGTTTTTTCTTTTACGAAATAATTAATTTAATTAACTTCTTCCCCCCCCCCTCCCCCCATCCTTCTCACCCCCCGCAATCTGTAAATTAAATAAGAAAAGCAGCAATACCCAGTTGTAACAATCCGTAAGCATATTTAAGTATAAGAATATCTAGGTATAAATTAGCTCAATAGCATAGCATTGTGAATCTTCTTATGGAAATTCAAATGAAAATCAATAGAGAAATTTGTACGGAAATCCGTATGAATTTAAAAATTAATGAAAAAAAAAAAAAATTATTATAAACAATTTATTTTTATCAGTTCGTATATTTGATAAAAAAAATAAAAAAATAAAAAAAAAAATAAAACCCTTATAGGATAACTTGTGTGTCTGTCATAGCCAATTTTCTATAAATCTACTAAACTGATAAAATTGAAATTTGTTATTTTAAATGGCTCTAGAATTTTAAAATGAATGGTTTTAAAGACATCAAATAAAATAGATGAATATCGAGCCTTACCCCGCCTCTTGTAACTACTCTAAATAACTATTGAGTATAATATTTTGAAAAAAAAAAAACACCAGATCCAAATCAATTTTTATATACAGTCCTTCGCTCTTAGTTTACGGGACAATTTATACGAAGATCCTTAGTCTTTATTTCACACCGAAAATAAGAGTTTATTATATTAAAATTTAACGGGATCTTATTCGCGCGAGTTCAACATCTTCGTCATATTGAACTAACGATATTGAAGATACTAATTGTTGATGATAATTTTTATTAAATAAGAAAATTAACATCGATATCAGTTTACCTATGTTCACGACAAAGCTGCTATTTTCGATTCTTGTGAAATCCTTGAGAAACAAGACGTGTTCAAGACGAGCTTTTTTTCTTTACTTTAGCGTCGATAGTACCAAAGTTCTTATGATCAAACGTACATGAAAATTGTTTGTAATAACTTGGATGAGCATTGAATGTTTAAATATCATTCGGATGTCTGATGTAAAGTCTTCATCGATGACTAATCCGCTGAATCAGATTACATCAAGATTATTATACTCAGAAATGATAAAATTTGAAAATATATATATACTATATAGAATGTACATAATATATAGAATGGAAAAGATAATGAAATTAAGAGAAAAATTGCACTCATACTTTGAGGTGAAGATGATGCGTTCAACCGATGACTGCGGCGCAAATGATCATTTTGAGTTTAAGGGGTTACCCCCAGTTGTAGCTCAACAAAAAAGGCCTTTTTCATGAATTTTTTTAAAGAAAACTACAAAACTTTTTTAAACGATTATTATATCATCTTAAAGAATACATCTTCAAGAACTTTCAGTAATTTTTTTATTGCAAAATATTACATTGTTAAGTGGCAAATGGCCGCCAATGAAATAGTGTTTTTATTTATACGATTTGCGGTGACCAAAATTGCGGCGAAGTAGATCATTTGAAACAAAAAATGTGGATAGATTTAGTTAAATATAAGTATAAACTAGTCTTTTATCAAAGGATTTAAAAAAATATTCATTTTTCACAAAATGGCGGACAGTCAAAGTTAATGGTTCGATTTTAACGAAAAAATCAAACGATTAAAGACTACATTTTTATGTATTAAATAAGCCTGCAAAATTTCAAGAAGATCGGTTTATTAGTGTTCGAGTAATCTTGGTCACCGACTTCAGAAATGCCATTTCGAGAAAAACGCGTTTAAAGTTTTAATTGCCGGTTGTTTACACAACGGATTCTTCTCTTTCAACGCTCATATCTCAGTCAATTTTGTTCGGATCGACTTGAAATTTCCAGGTCATATTCTCAGATACTTATACTTTAAAAAAATGCAATTAACAAAAAATCGATTTTTTCAAAGTCGCAAGTGGGGATAACCCGTTAAATTTTTTATTTCTGTTAAAATTGAAACTGTTGTTCTGTTCTGAAACTGTTTAAATTTTTTATTTCTTATTTTTATTTATTTTTTATATTTTAATTTTACAATAAAATTTATTGCAATTGTTATTTATTTATATGTAAAATGTAATACATAACATAATTTTTATTATAAATCGTGAAATGTAACCTTTTGAAAACCGCGGTCACTTTGATCCCGTTAGATTCGTTAAAAACATTTTTCTAAAAAATTCGCTTTGAAATAATCTGCAAAATAAAATTGTAACAAATAAAAATAAAAATACACAGAGGAGCGAACGATTGCTTGTTATGGAAGATGTTAAATTTTAATTTACAAGTTTTCAGTGAACACCTTACCACTCAGGTCTTTCAGAATCTCCACTGTATATTATAGCTTCATCATACTCATTACGATATATCTTCAAGACAAGTGGGTCGGGTTAAATGGCCAAACCCTTTATAAAAATGCTGTGGCATACAATCAAGAAGACTTACGGCATAAAAAAAAAAAAAAAAAAAAAAAAAAAAATTGTAGAAAAATGAAAATTATAAAAATAAATATATCTGTTAAATAAATTTTTTTTATAAGAGTAAAATTTATTATTAATAAAAATCGTTTTAAAAAATTATATATTTATAACGATTTTCGTAAGACGTAAATTTTTATTGTATATACATATATGTGGTATTTAAATGAGAAGGAAAAAAACAATAACTCCGTAATTATGAAATTTCAATTTATTATGCGACAGTGTATGATAATAAAGTATACGTACATGTTAAAATAAATAAGGCAGTGTATATATATATTTTTTTTTTTTTTTTTTATTTTTTCATTTTCTTCTTTACCTGGCCATTTAATTTTCATTTATTTTAAATTCATTTGTACGAATGCTTAAAAACTATCGCTTATATAGGTTTGATAAAACGAATCACAAGTAACCTATTTATACAAATTAATTTATCGAACGTGATTCTGATCACACATCGTCCATTTAAGCGCGTTTTATACGTTAAACGGACTCTCTTTGATATTATACGAATAACACAAATAGAATTAAACGATAGTTTCAAGAGCGCTCGAATCACATTGATATTACAAACGTTTAACGATGAATCAATTATTATTTAAGATTATCAAATCGGCAGTATGAACTGGTGGAAGCCCATTCAACTTTCCAGCTCAGGCAGCGTTTTTTTTTTTTTTTCTTTTTATCCGCAACGTTTTATAATGACATTTTTTACGAACAACGAATAATACTGAGAATCTAGCTATTGTAATTGCATAAATTAAAGCTTGTATAATTTCTCTTTAAAAAAAAAAAAAAAAAAAAAAAAAAAAAAAAAATAAATAAATAAATAAATAATAATAATAAATAAAGAAAAAAAAAAAAAAAAAAAAAAAGAGATAAATAAAAAGTTGAAAAGGAACAGACAAAGTATATATTATTATCAAGCGCCACGAGTAAAAAAAATCACTGCAATTTAAATTTACATCGTTAACTTACATTTCTAATAAGATTTTTTTGACAATACTTACAATATTAAGGATTAATAAATTCGCATTTTTACCGCGCGTACTCCCATCAATTACCTTATTAACTGTGGAATGTCGCGTGCGGTTAATTGTTGTTTTTTATTTTATTTTATTTTATTTTATTTATTTATTTATTTATTTATTTTTTTTTTTTTTGTTATTTTATTTTGTTCCTAAAAATTCTATTAATTAGTTTGTATAAGGGCAGATCTATAGCTAATATAAAAAATGTTAGTATATGAAAAACTATAAAGATTTATTGCTATTTTCTTTTCGTTTTTTTTTTTTTTTTTTTTTTTTTTTATAAACTTTAGTTACAAATTATATCATTTGAAAAGTTTTCTCTTGATGATTTTTTTTTTCATTAGTTTTGAACACAAAATTTGTACTCGAAGTACAACGTTTCGCAGTAATTTTTCTAGATAATTTTTATAAATTATTTTTAAACCTATGCATGTTTCGTAATTATTGATACTAAATTCAAAATCTTTTTTTTTTTTTTTTTTTTTTTTTTTTTTTTTTTTTTTTTTTTCTTGTAGAGGAAATAAATTTTATCAAGATCTGTTGAATATAAAAAAATTTATTCCTCTTTAACAAACTATACAATTTACATTTGACATTTACTAGATAGATTATAAATCAGTTGAAAAAGATGACGATAAAAAAGACAATTACGTGCGACCAAAGAGGGTCGCTTCGTTATCTCTTTGGCAGGCTAATGTACTAATTTTTTCTAATATTTTTAGAAGATTTTTTATTTTTTACAATTAAGCTTATTCGATGAACGAATTTTAAAAGTAAGGTACGTATTTTTATTTAATTGATAAATTATAACAATCTATTATAATTTTCCATTTATTTCACTTCGGCACTTTTATATATTAAGATCGTGAACGCGTACAAGGTAATGTTTATTTGACGTCAATAAAAATGCGAAACAAATTTAAATCGATTTGCATTTTTTCTTGCAAAACTCAAGTATAAAAACTATGTACAGTGTATTATCCGATGACGCTGCTCTATTTTATATTATTTTTTGCAATCATTTTGAAGAGCTTATTTTAGGTCATCGTAAATTTATTAATAACGGGATAATCGACTTTTCTTAAATTGTAAACAATGGTAAAATAGATTTCATAAATTTACAATAAAATAAAATCCGTTAATAATTTTACTTTGGAGATCAAATTATAATAAATATTGGACAAGCAAATTAATAAATGAAAATGTGTGCACTTCGATTTACATCACAGCAGTAACAATTTTTACAATTTAAATTTAGTTGTTGTATTTATGACATAGATTACTTTGGTAATTACAAAATTCTAATTTTTATTTGAACGTTATAAATTATAATTTACAATAAATAATTTTTTTTTAATAAAAAATTATTAAAATTCTTTATGAAAAAGAAGAGGCAGGAATATTTTAATTTTAATCAGAAACCAAGCATGTCATCGATTAAGATAACATATTCAAGGATTTAAAATATTATACAAAAAAAGCATATTATCAATAAAATCAATTAACATAAAAAAAATGATAAATAAAGAATGTTAAATGATATCTTGAAAAAATCATTCAATATTTCAATACGCAAAATTTTTGAAAATTAAAGTAAAAAAAAATTATTAAATTTTTAAATTCAATTAATCATAAAATATTGCAAATATAAATATTATAATTCCATATAAAACTAGTTCTAAGACTTTGGAGCAGAGATTGATGTGTAAAATTTTGTTTTAAGTACGCAATGCAATTAAGATATTTCATCTGGTCTACCTATATGCATTTAACAATAACAATGCTGTTTCTTAACTAGGTTCAAAATACAAAATAATTTCACTTTCATTGGTATAGTCTTTGTTGTGGCAATTACTTATTATATCTAAAGCTGATAATTTGAATCGATTTAAAGTCACAGTAAGGTAACTTATGGGAGGCCTGTTTATTTTTTTTATTTTTTTTATTTTTTTTCTTTAAATAAATTTATCGATAACATTTACAAAAAAAGAAAGTTTGAAACAAGTTTATGACGCGGAGTTTAATTTAATTAAATTTAACAAGACCAAAAAATGCAAATCAATCCTAGTATAATAAATTGTCGCGTGCAACGCAACAAGAGTTCAGTTCAATTAATTACTATTAATAACTGACAGACAAAAACCCTTCACCTGTTATTAAATATATGTATCACGTCTGTGACTAATTTAACAAACTTCGCTTATTAATTGCGTCTTAAATGACGACCTTGAATTTTCACAGAAAACTTGGCAGTCATAACAATCATCAAAAAATTCCACGAATAATTGTAAATTGTTCTAATTATTAAATGTGGAAAAATAAATTTATTATACTTCCCTAAAAGTAACTTTAAAATCAAGACGCAATTTGATGAGTATCTATTATTCAACCATTAATGAGTCTTTCATTTCTACAGTATTGTATTTTTCAAAACGTTTTATATCTTCTAACAAATCCTGAAAAAAATAATATTATCAAATATTTTTATATAATTTTATACACATATACATCATATAAAATAAATTATCAAAAATTTTATTAATTTCCATTTAAAATAAAATTTGATTTATTTTTAGAACAATTTTTCTCAAAATTACTTTATAATTTTGTTAAAAAAATTATACGTTTTACCTGGTAGTTTTTTTATGTAATATATATTAACAATATAATTACTTTCTTATATCAAATGAAAATTTAAAAAAGTGCAATAATGAACAATATATCTTTTATATATAAGTTGTACTTAATTATATTATTTATATATAAGTTGTACTTAAATATCATAATTACCTTTGGCAGTGATTTTCTATCATAAGTGCGACTATATTGACCAATACATCTGCTCAATTGTACATAAGTATCGCACAATAATTCGATGGGAAATTTATCGGTGGCTTTGACAGTATAATTATATACTTCTTCCAGTTCTGCTTTGTCGATTATTAGTTTATCATTCTCTTCTAAATCATTTGTAAGACTAGAATCGCTTTCGAAAACAAACGAAAGATCGTCAGCGTTGAGACTTTCGCGCCTTGAAGACGTGTGCGAGTTGCTCTCGAGTGCTTTATCGTCGGCCGCAGCAACATCTTCCAATTCACTAGTATTTTTTTTCTCACTTGTACGTTTATCAGCGAGAACATCTGAATTATGAAACTGCGAATCTTTCGTTGACTCATTTTGCGAATCGTTGTCCGTATCCGTATTGTCGAATATGGGCACGTGACCATTGAGTACGCTGTGTGCTTCCGTTTCGAACTCTTGGAATTTTTCTAAATCGATACCATGTCCAGGATTTTCGGCGTTATTTACTGGCTTACCACTACTCATATCATTATTTGTACTATCATCAAAGGAAATTTTCTTTTTCTTGTGAACCTTCTTAACGTAGCCACGTGCCCAAGCGGGTATTTTCCGTTTCCTCGAACTTGGAAATTTTTTACCATTTACTACTATGGCACTACTCATACCGCTTTCCCTTTTATCTACTTTTTCTGAACTTAAAGAGGTATCAACCTTAGGAGATTCCTTCTTTTTACTATCCGAATTATTTTTAACTTTTCGATTTTTCGATATTTCCCTACACTTGTCTTCAAAGTCTGAATCCAGCTCAGCTTTTATTAAAGCGTAGGCATTATCACGAAGTGAACAGGCACGATGCCTAATTAATTTATCGGCAGGATCTCTGTAAAAAAAAAAAAAAAAAAAAAAAGAATTGTAATGAAAATAAATTTTTAGATTAAAAAAATAACACTATTCACAAGCAAGTGGCTAAAAGAGTGGTTTTCAATAAACCCTAATTAGCCGGTTAAAAATTTTGTCTTTCATTTGAATATTTCAGGTCATTTTCGTTCAATCAACCTAATTTTGAATATATTTTTGGGGATGTATATAACAATTTCATTTGTAATTTTATAATACGATTGAAAACCACTAAATATCTACTGAGCAACAACAACAACAACAATGGATAAACAGGAAAGACTCAACTACCTCTTCATTAATCCAAGGGAGGGCCTATCACGCAAGCTGACATGAAAACACAACATGAACGTCAGTACGAACATATTATGATGTGATTTGCATAAAAAAGTGTTTTTAGTAATAGATTATTTATAAAAAATAGTATCTTTATAGAATATTATAAATAAAAAAAAAATAAATAAATAAAAAATAAAAAAAAATTCAACATAACTTTGAAATTTTCTCTAGCTCTTTTACATGAAAAACAAAGAAAAGTACAAGTAGAAAAGTAGAAGCACAATATTTTTGTATAAGATTTTAACATATATAAAGGTGTGATTAATAAAAAATAAAATTCAGTGGTTCTACTTTTGAAAAGAAATACAGTGCTCTGTAGAAAATTAAATAATAATAAGAAAAAAATGTAAAAGAAACAATGAATGATTATGTATGATTATAAATTTTACAAATATTTACAATATTTTTTAAATAAATAAATTATTTGTTTAAAACATTGTGAATTTACCTATCTGGATTGTATTCTAAAGCATTTCGACAAATGAGATCAATATCATCTAGAAAATCTCTAGCACATAAATAACAGTGCATATCAATTTTCGTCATCATTGTTTCAAGATCCATTGGTTGTTCAATGATTTCGTTATAATCTGGAACTTCTTCTGTATCTACAGGCTTGGTAAACATAAAAAATCTAAAAATAAGATGAATTAACATTATTTATTTTTCTACTTTTTAGGACTTCATTAATTTGATTTAGAAAAATCAACATTATGTTATGTTGCTTACTGTCTATTTCTAGCAAGTTTAGCGCAAATCTCTCTCAAAAATATTCTTAATTCTCTTAATGATATTTCTTCTTTTTCAAACAATATATTTTTTTCTTCTTCAGTTAGTTGCTTTGGTTTAGGTTCTGGTGCCAATGGCAGTTCTTCTAATTCATGAATACCTTTTTTCTTAATTTGAGGTGGTTTTAAACTTTGTACTGTAAAGATAGGTTTAAAGAATTTCCTCCTTTGTTCTTCTGTTACACCACTAATTGAATGAACTTCTCTTCGAAGTATACTAAATAAATCTTTCAATTGATCTGGTAATTCTTCATATGTTACCTCACTAGTTGCAAGAATTAAAATAGGCATAGACGGATCAAGTGAGGCAATGCGACAGAGGAAAACAGCTTTGACTGTTTCTGGTACTAAGGGCCACCATTGATCAACTGCTGTTATATAAATTATGGACGGTATGTTTCTAGTTGCTTCATTAAAAACCTTTAAATGATAAAAAAAGTTAATTAAATTAATTAAAACTCAAAATTAATTAATAACTCATAAATTACTTATTTGAAGCTTAATAAAGATGTATTACATAAAATATAAAAAATCTATTAACCTGTACACATGTCTCTTCTGGAGATCTTGCACTTTCAGCAAAAAGTGTGCTAACATTTAAAGTATGTACTGGAAGATGTTCCATGTGATAAATGACAGCTTTTGCTAATTGTGGCCCTTGATTTCGAGCCATATTACCACCAGTAATTAAAATTCGTGGACGATGAATACTTTTTGTTATTTTTAGTCTAAACATAAAAATAAAATTTTAAATGCAAGAAAACATTTTTTATTTAAATAATTTAAATTACATACTTTGCAAGTGCATGATTAGTACCCTGAGGAAATATATTTTTAATTGTACCAAGTAATTTTTGTAATGATGTCTCAAGAAGAGGTTCAATAAATGGAGCTAATCTGCTTCCAACACAAGGAGTTACTCGGTGTGATGAAGGAACTAGAAAAGAACTAGCTCTTACAAAATCTTCTTTCTTCACTTCTACACGAGCTGGATTCAAAAGCAAACGATTGCTAGTCAAATAAATTTGCGGATACGTTCTCTTTAAACCTTGAATAACAGCTTCGGTACATAGAGCTTTTAAATCTGAACCACAATAACCCGTTGCTTTATCAGCTAATGCTTGTAATAAATGATCTTCGGGTGGATTATTCCATTTTTTTACGTGTATTTTCAAAATTTCAAGTCTTTCTTTCATAGCTGGAAGAGGAAAAAATAGTTCGCGATCAAAACGTCCAGGTCTTCTTAGTGCAGGATCGATGGCATCTATACGATTTGTTGCTCCAATAATAATTACCTAATAATTGATATTCATGAATTAACTATAATAGGTTAATATAAATTTATATTATATAAAATATTAATAATTATTCAAGTCATAAAAATACCTCTCCTCTATCACTCAAACCATCCATAAGTGCCAGAAGCGTTGACACAATACTGGCATGAATTTGATCTTGTTTAGTACTACGTACAGGTGCTAAACCATCAATTTCATCAAAAAATATAATTGATGGTTTCATCTGCTGTGCCTGCTCAAATAATAATCTCAATTGACGTTCAGATTCACCAACCCATTTGCATAAACAGTCTGCTCCTTTTCGCATAAAAAATGAGACTTTTCTACTGCCTTTGCTACATTCATTAGCTAATGCTCTGGCTATTAATGTTTTTCCAGTACCTGAAAATATTCAGAATTATATCAATTTCAAATTCTGAAATGAAAAAAAAATTTTTATTCATACCTGGTGGTCCATGAAATAGTACACCTTTTGGCGGAGTTATGTGAAATCTATCAAATACATCTGGATACATAATTGGAAATACAACCATTTCTTTAAGACAATGTATGTGAGACTCTAATCCACCGACATCATTAAAAGTAATGTTTGTATCTACTGAAATTGGACTAATATCTGCTTTTCGATCAGTTGGACCTCCTTGTGGTATTGCTGATTGTCTAAATGAAAACATAAATTAATTTTTTAATTATATTGTGTAATTTATAACTGGAATTTCAATGCAATAAGAAAATTGATTTTTCACCTAGATTTCTTATTCTTCTTTTTATCATATCGTTGTGGTTCAGAATCACTTGAATCGCTACTACTTGAACTTTTACTTCTATGTTTACGCCTTCTCATAGAACTACTAAGAACACTTCTAAAAGCTCTAATTGATCTCCTTACTGGTTCAACATTAGCTTGAAATCTGTCAACGGTAGGTTTCTTCTGCCTCAAACTGTATTTACGAGGTCCAGGTGTATCAGATGATTCACTCGTATCGCTATCTTCTATATGAATGAAATCAATATAATTTTTAACAATAATAAAATATAAAGTACTTAATATACATATCAACATGATTAAAGATTCATAAAAAATCCTAATTTTAAAATAAAAAATTCTAAATTTTAGTGCATGAAAAAATACTCTAAAAAAAATTTTAACTTCATTTCAAAGTTAAATTTTTACATTTTAAAATAAATGTTACACAAATATAATCTTAACCCTCAAGAGGAGCACTGGGTTACGCTAACCCAGGGTAGATCTTTTTTCGTCAATTTTCATTGCATTTTTTTTTTTATTTTTCATTAATATTATAAAAACTTAAATTTTTATTTATTTGTTTATGAAATATTCTTATTCTACATCGTCCGACGAATCGATTAAAAAAAAAAAAATTCAAAATTGATCAATTTTATAATAAGATATAAGTGGTCAAAGCTAGCCGGGTAATCCTAACCCATGCGCTCCAGTTATGTTAAGCTGCGATAGTGCTCCACTTGAGGGTTAAAAAGTAAATCTATTATTTGGAAAGAAAAACGTGGAACAAAATAAATTAGAACTAATTAAAAAAATATTTTTCAATTTATGAAAAACTTTATGTATTATTTTTATACTTTGACATTGTAAGAAAATAAAAAATAATTTAACCATATGTTTTAAAATACTAAATTGTAACTATATAAATTATTTTCATTCATAAATAAAAATGAAACGTCTTGAAATTTTTGAAAAAATAAAAAACATTACTATTCTTTTTATTTATTCATCATTAAAACTTAATTAAATTATGGTTATTAAAATATACATAATTTTATTAAATTAGATTCTAACTATGTAAAAATATTTTCAATGAAAACATTTAGAATATTGAACTTTTCCTACATCAAAGTTTGATTCAATATTACAATTTTAAATTCTTTTAATACTTTACCTGCAATTTGTCTTTTTTGCAATTGCCTTTGAGATGCTCTTCTAGTTCTTTTAATTCTTGTATACATATCTTCGAAGCCCTAAAAAAATTCGATATATAACTAAAGATTTTATAAACAATTAAAAGGTATTATAAAAATTCAATGTACACACATCATTTTCATCATTTTCTGAATTATCATTATTTTCTTCAGCTTTTTCACTTTCATGAGAATTATCATTGTCCTCGTTTGGCTCTGACTTTATTTTATCATCTTTTTCCGCATAAGCATTACTTAATCTAGTAACAGGCCCTTCTCTTAGTCTACTTGGACTGTCAGATTTTCTTGACCTGAATAATTAAAAAATACCGTTCTATAATTTAAATATAACTTTCAAGATTTATATTAATGCTTCATATTTACCTTAATTCCTTTTCTTCATTTGTTTTCACATCAGACTTTTCTTTTGATTCAGTTTTATCTTTCGAATCTCTTTCTGCTCTATCTTTATCTTGTCGTTCTTTTAAAGCTCTTAAATCAATATCACGATTATTTCTTTCCCTAAGATCATGATCTTTTAGTTGTGCTTTATTTTTAAGTTCTCGGTCCCGATCTGGTTTTTCACGAAGCTCTCGCAATTCTCGAGTTCGGTCAGGTTCTTCACGTAACTCTCGATCGCGATCAGAACGATCTCGAAGTCGATGTGGTCTTACCCTAAGTTCTCTACTTGAATTATGATTATTATGATCTCTTAAATGTCTTGAAGGGGATTTTTTTGGAGGATGATTTTCTCGCGATCTTAGTGGCATTTTTCTTCTTAGTCTACGTGATCTAGGAGATCCATCATCGACCATTTCTTTATCCGATGATGAACCATGCTGTTTATACATTGGATATCCTTTTAAAGTTTGAGTACCTGCAATATTAGTAATTAATGATTATTATTATGCATATTTAATTGTGTCTTTATAAAACTGTGAAAAAATGAAATTCTGGTATAATTATCAAATTTTAACAATATTATTATATTGCTTTTAGCTTTAGATGTATAAAAATAAATTAAATAAAATTAAATTTAAGCATTTTAAAATGAATAATTAAATATTAAATAATATATTGACATAAGTTTAATAATGTAATAAAAAATTTAAGCGGTGTAAATAAAATTTAAAAAAAAAATCATTTGTGCTCAAGTGATAAGATTATACGTTAAATCATTACCCAAAATCCAACTAGTATTAAGATTGTCGTATGTTTGTGATTTATTTCGTGTGCTGCGCCGAACCCTTAAACTGTTTTTATTTAAAACCTGGTTTGAATTAGAATGAGATCGTAAATTTCTAAGACCTTTTAAACTTCGTCTCCTAAAAATTTCGTCCTCTGTGTCTTCTTCTGTATCCACAGAATCCAAAGCATCGTCATCTGTCATGATCTACAATACACAACCAAGAGACATACTATTTTTATCAAAAATTTATTTTTATCTTATAAAATATTCATAAAAAATAATTTTTTAGAAATTTTCAAAATTTTCAACTCAATTAATTACTCATTAAAAGTGTTAGTAAAAGCAGCACATATGTTTTATAAAATAATGTTCTAACTTATTTATTAAAAAATTTTTTTTAAAATAAACTTTGTATCGAGGATAATCTAATTCTAAATATATATCATAAATTCTTCAGTATTGTTAAAAGAAATTTTAATTGAAGGTATTATACATGTTTCTTCTATAATAGATTATGAATTTTATTATAGATTTAAATTAATAAATAAAAATTACAGCGAAAAGAAAAATATAAAAAAATTAAAATACGATGTAGGAAAGAATTGTAAAAAGTAATATAATTTAAAAAATTTACAACAAATTTTATATCCATTTAAAAATTAAATTTATATGTTATTAAAGATTAAAGTAAATTAGTATTAAGAAATTTTTTTAAATCAAATAAATAATTTTAATAAAATTATTAATAAAATTAATATATAATTTTGCCCTTTATTAATGATTCATAAAACATTTATGAATCGGATACTATAATAATTTTTATAATAACAAAGTAGAGACGTGCCAATAACCTTCGAATGCCTTGATCAAAGTGGTAAGAGAAATATCAGACTTTCGTTGGTATTATTATAACAGTTTAAAAAAAAGCTAGATAAGCGTAACCATAAAAGTAATAGAAACGAGAAAAGGAATTACTAACTGGGGTCAAAAATGCAAAGAGGCGCAGGCAGGTGGATGAAAAGTGCAGATAGATTACGTGAGCTTTTGAACGGAGGCGCGCTAGTGTGTGTCGGTGATGAGCAATCGATTTTCGCTAGAGCTCCTCCAAAAATATAATCGTAGATATTTTCAGGAATATTACAACGTGAGAGCTACCACCATTATAAAATAATCATACCTTCATCTGCTCGTTTGTCTTGTCCGTTCAGATCCGGAGATAGAAAACGAGGCGATACTCTTGCCTCCTGTCATACGCGCCTGAGTAGCGCGCAACACAGCACACTCACACGTACACACCACACTGCGCGTAGTTGACACTCGTTTTCCCTTCTCTCTCGATCTGTTATTTTCTATCTTCGTCTTCCTTTCTATATGAAACAAGCGTAAACGTACGATTCCCGACTCCACAGATTTTCGTGACCTGAACCGAGACTCCTTTTACAGACTTGAAGACAACAGCATCGAGCACGAGCCCTCTAATTCTTTCTCTTGTAAACTCCTTGTATGTATAACAATAAGTATACGAGAGCTGCCGTTGCAAAGGGGCAGAGTGAACGGACGCACACTCTATTTTCTCTCTCTCTCTCTCTCTGCCTCTGTTTCAACAGCTAGCAGTTAGCAGCGGTTGCACCGTGCCGACTTACGGAAATCGCTCCATCGTTTGCTGACTGCAAGTTAATAGAGAGCAGAGTGCCAGTTGCAAGAATAACCTAGCCTTACCTAACCTAAAAATTCAAACTGCAAAGAACAGAACGACTCTACAATACCAACGAACAACCAAGGCGTTGAAAAATCTATAAGTTTGAGCCTCTGCTTATGAATAAGATTAGTTCATACGACTGGTTATTAATAGGTTGCAAATAGTAATATGGGTATTGAATTAATTATTTCAATAATGACATTATAAATCAGGCTCCATTTAATATTTCAAAAATCTTTATAATTTGTTTTAAAAAGTTAATATGATAAAGACAAAAACTAATAAAATATGTCAACATTTTTTTCATTATATTTTGGCAGTATATAATTTTATAACACAAATAATAATTGTAACAATTTTACAAATTTATAAACATAATAAGTATTTATATAATTTCAATTTTTTTAAATTATGTTAATTAACATGCTTCAATAATTAAAAATAGAAAAAATTCATTTTGTATGAATTTCAATATTAATATTTGACAATTTATTAATTACTTTTGAATAATAAAACTTCAAAAATTCATTCATCTTTAAAATATTTAATTTGAATTTTTATTTACAAAAAATCATTTTAATTATTATATTTTATAACTTCAACATAAAAAAATATTTTTTTTCAATTCAAAATCATCTCTTATTTTTATGTAAATATACGTAACCGGACGTTTGGTCGAATGGATGTTTGATCAACTAGTTATTTAATAAATTTTTATTTTTTGGGTTATTGGATTTTTTTAATTGCATTTCAAGTCAATAATCTTTAAATCTTAGTAACAAAATTTTTTTCGACCAAACGTCCATACGCAAATATATCGCGTAACTTTTTTTCGTTTCTCTTAATTTTGATAATTTATAATATACAAAATGATATAAAAATCAATGATTGTTTCTTATTTTATATAATATTAAAGTTATTTTAATTTAAGATCGATATATATATATATATATATGTATACATATGTATTAATACTAAAGATATTCGAATGCCTACTTTGTCACCATTTTATTAATTTTTGTTTAATATTTTTTGTTACCTGTATATATTTTCATGGTTTTTTTCTTGAAATATATTAAATTCTTTAATATTTGCTTTTTTACTTTAAAAAGTAATAATACAAAAAAGTTTCATTCACAAAAATTAATTTTTATATATAATTGTTTTAAATAACGGACACATAGTAGACATGCGCATTTGGTGCCTGGTCAGCTTGTAGCGAGTAGCGGTTTTAGAAACTATAAATTTCTTTTACAATTCGTGACCTCCCCCCCCCCCCTCCCCCCTCTTCACTTCTTGATTTTCCGGACATGTTTATACGACCGTGGTTTGAGCTCCTTTCGTCCATATGAAAATATGGTACATCTATAAGCGTTTATAATTGTTGATATTTAAAACGCTTTAATATTAGTAAATGTAAAAATTATAAAAAATAAATTCAACAAAATGATAATTTGTATTAACAGCAAAAATCAACAGTATCAATATAAAAAATTTTCAGTAACATTAAGGATTCAATGAAGTTTCACGACTTAGTACGCAAGAATGATTTTACGTATTCAAGCAGTTTATAACCTGTCCATTTTATATAAATACAATAGTTAGCATTTGAATGTACGTAAATAAATGGATTAAAAGAGCCGTTTAAAATATATAATGTCATTCGCATAATTTATTTCTAGTGTTACATATATTATGATTTTTAACTGACGCTTTATTTATAATCAAAATGTTGCAATGAGTACGCATTTTTGAGATTCCTGTTCATGATTTTCTTAGTTTCTTATTGGCATTGAGTTTTTTCATAACTTTTTTTGCAAACAACAGCATTCATTATGTGTTCCTTACTAACAGACACTTGGAATTCATTAGAGAATATGATAGGTAATATTATTTAAAATTGTATTTTAATTTTATTAAATATCATGTACTTTAATTTTTTATTAATTTGAATGTTTATTTTAATAATGTAATGTTCTTATTATTTTACAGTTGATTATATTGATATCAATGTTACACTGTGGCTTTTAATGCCACTATTAATTACATTTTTACTTCCTCTTGTGATTGTTCTACTTTTATATATAACTGCCTTGATTTTATATGTTTATCGACTACATAGGTAACTATAATTTTTAATATTTGACAAATTTTGAATTATATAATAGAATTTAATGTATTAAACATTTTATACTTTTGCTTTAGACATCGGTTAAGAAGTGCCTATGGAACTGATTGGAGAAATGCATCGCGTAATGTAGTTGCTGCTGTTTGGGACGCACATGGATGGATATGGCATGGTAGGAAGAACCACGAAATGTACCAAGAAGTTTTTAAAATTCCGTTAGTTTTCCTTTTGCTTTTCTCCATTTTTCTCGGTTTCCTTTATAATAATAGATTTATTATATATATTTTTTTTTTTTTTTTTTTTTTAACTAATTGTTTATAAGTTTATATATTTTTTAACAGGTTACGAAATTGTTGGTCTTGAAAACATTCCAACGAATGAACCTATGTTATTTGTTTACTATCATGGAGCAATTCCAATAGATCTCTACTATTTTATATCCAAAGTCTTTTTATTCAATTCAAAACTCATTCATACCGTCGCAGATAGATTTTTATTTAAGTGTCCTGGTTGGTCTATTATTTCTGATGTGTTAAAAGTTATACCTGGAACTATTCAATCATGTTCTGCAATTTTAAAGGAAGGAAACATGCTTGCTATTTCACCAGGTGGTGTTTATGAAGCTCAATTTGGAGATTCATATTATCAACTAATGTGGAAAAAGCGATTAGGATTTGCAAAAGTAGCATTAGATGCTAAAGTAGTAAGTTTAAATAAGTAGGTCAATAAATTTGTTTATTTAATATTTTTTTAATTAATTTTTAATTTTTTCTTTTATTAGTCTATTGTTCCAATATTTACAAAAAATGTCAGAGAAGCCTTTCGTACAATAAGTTGGGGAAGAAAATTGTGGTTGAGATTATATGCAGCTACAAGATTTCCTTTTATACCTATTTATGGAGGTTTTCCAGTTAAAATGAAAACTTATATTGGTAAACCAATTCCTTATGATGGAAGTCTTACACCCGAACAATTACAGATAAAGGTATTTAAATAACAAATTTTGTATTTGTTTAATCATTTATTGAATATAAAATTCATTTATGTAATTTTAAATTATTATAGGTAGCTGTAGCATTAGAGAACTTAATAAGACAACATCAAAAATTACCAGGAAGCATTTTACGAGCATTGATAGAAAGATTTTATGATCCTCATGAAAATGTGTGTAATGATAAAGATGAAGAAAATTTGAAAAAAAGAAAATTATAAAATCATATGATGGAGTATTAAAAAATTTAAAGAATCTCAATTTTTCGAATTGGAATATTATTAAGTTATTATATTTGATGATGAACTGTTAAAAATTGTTATTAATATTTTACGAAATTCACTATGTTAAAAAATATTTACATATATAATTCCATTATTCAGAGATTTTAATTACATTTCGTTTTAAGCATTGGGATTGTTGGGCACATTTTTATATTTATAAAGTTAACACATTTTTTACAAACTGTGCAAATGATAAATTTATAAATATTAGAATTTTTAATACTGCATTAATTTCATATTTATACAAGTGTAATTAAATTTTTGTCTTCTAATTGCAGTAATAATTGTGAAGAACATTATCACCTTAAAAGATTAAATGATTTTCTTTATTTAATCAACAACGTATTCTCTATGATAATGTTCCAGAAATTAAAATTAAGACTAATTTTATTTTATAATGATTTATTAAGGTGATACTGTTTTAATAAGGTGTAATGTTAAGAGAATTTTAAAACTGTTGAGATATTTTTAATTATATTTTATAGTACAAAAACATGTACTTAACTACATATTAATATAAATGTACTAGCTTATGTATTTATTGCTTTTATATGCAAGAAAAATAACAATAAAGGAAGAGGGTAAAATATTGTTTTTTTTTTTCTTCAAATTATTAACCGTTGTCATAAATTAAAAAAAAAAAAAAAAAAAACTGCTTCAAATCATAAATATATACTTAATAAATTTAAAAAACTTTGATATTAATAATAATAATATATGGGTAGCCTTAAATTTACCGCTTTGAATAAATCGGAAATGGGTATATCGAACGTTGCTTTTTCAGCGGAAGTTGTAGTTCGCCGCAGCGGCAAGCGCTAGTAAACTAGCGATCCTCGCGGCGGCTTTTCTAGTCGGACGTTTCTTTCCCATCAAGAAGTGTTGAAGAGGCAGAAAAGCACATTTTCCTTGGTAAGCTTTAAATTTTTATTAGTAAGTTTTTTATTTAACTAAATTTAAACAATTTTGATGTTTAAAATTATATTAGTTATTGTGAATAATCATTTGTATATTACTTACTATTAAAATATTAGTTTGCTTCGACCAATAGATATTTCATCAACTTTTTGCAGAAAAATACGCAGTCATGGGCGTGAATATCGTGGTTCTGTCGCCCGGAGACGGTAATTACTTTGCATGTTATTGAAAAATCTTTATATTTGAATAACGAATAATTCTATCTTATAATTATAATTGCTATTTTTGTTTTCCTCATTCGATGGCGAACGTCATTTACCCTACTGTTTCGCTATTTTCTATGCGAGGGACGCCCTCGAGCATGTTTTTAGTGCTAGAGAACTCGTGAGATTTGCTTATTCCTCCTACATTCTTTCACACGTTTTGAGTTTTCGCAGAACAATATTTTTAGTTCTGCTATTCACATTGTCGTCGAATTAACCAAAGTGTTATATGTACTCTGCATTCTTGACTTGTTACGTATACATTATCGTTCGTTTGAACTGAAAATAGTTCAAACATTTTAGTTTGAGAGTTTTTTATTGATTAATGTAATATTTATTATTTTTTTTAATTTATTGATTTTATAATTGCTTTCAAATTAGAACTTTTTTCAAAGTCATTAAATCAATAATTAATACGGTTATAATGTTTGTATTATCTAGTTAAATGTTATTTAAATTTTAAAATAATTTTTCTTTATTAATATTGATTTATAATATTTACAGGACAAACTTACCCAAAGACTGGTCAAACAGTAGTAGTTCATTACACAGGTAAATTACTTATATTAAATACATTTTAATATTTGTATCTTTTAATTAAATAATTTTATAAAGGTACTCTCAATAATGGCAAGAAGTTCGATTCAAGTAGGGACCGTGGGGTGCCTTTCAAATTTAGAATTGGTAAAGGTGAAGTAATTAAAGGCTGGGATCAGGGTGTTGCTCAAATGTGTGTTGGGGAACGAGCCAGGTTAACTTGCTCACCAGAATTTGCTTATGGAGCAAGAGGACACCCTGGCGTATATCCTTTAATACTTATGCTGATTTTATTTTTATTTTTAAAATGAATTTTTACAAAATTTAATTTTATTGAATAATTTTTATTATAATTGAATAATCATTATTTATACAAATGAATTCAAAATTATTCAAAATTATGATTCTAAAAATTAAATTTTCAATAGAAAACTTAGTTTTTTTTTATATCAAATAATAGATTAATTATATAAGTTTGAATTAATATTCAATACTTGTTTTATTTAAATAATCTTACATTATTTAAATCATTTAAGTAATAAATTTTTAAATTAAATGGAAATAAGTTAATTTATAAAAAAAAAAATTTATGAAATATGACTTTTCCTATAATTTTTTAATACAAAAAATTAATTTTTTTAAATTACTTTAAAAAAAAATAAAAACTTAAATAATTTCAATATAAAATATATAATAAAATACTTGTCACAAAATTTTATATTTTGTTATTCGAAACGATTTTAATTCTTTTGCAAAAATAATTTAATTAATAAAAAATGTAGCTAAATTTAATTTAATTGTATAAATTTTAATAATTTCATTTTAAAATTAATTCTTTTTAAAATAAAATTAAATGATATAAATAATAAATATTTAACTGCATATTTAAAACTCGAAATTTTAAATGTTAATGTTATTGACATAGTGTTCCAAATTGATGTGTAAATTATTTACTATATTTATTGTTATTTCTATTAAATATTATTTGAAACTTAATTAATTCTTATTTTTATCGATTAAAATGCAATATTTTTTATAAAACAAAATTTTAAATCAAAAATTAAAGTTCAAATTTTTAAAATTATAAAAAAAATTATTTTAATTAAATTTTGTGCATTATAGGATTAATTTTGTAAAAATATATTTATTATTATAATAATTATTTATCCTTGACAACGATACACTATTCCACCAAATGCTACCCTTATCTTCGATGTTGAGCTGCTGAAAGTGGAACCTTGAAGCAATAATTACCATGCACTGAACCGACCAAACTATTTCATCTTGGCACCTGACAATTTAACAGCGCTTAAAATTTCATTAAGTGACTATATGATAAGTAGTCGTCAAATGGCACACTGTACAAGATAAAGTTCATTCAATCGCTTTATTTATGAAACCTATGAAACATAAGAAATACAGTTAGCAGAAAGATCAAGCACAGGACATTTTTTAATTTTATTAAAAATGTCCAGTTATTTGTACAGTCGAAGCCATTTATGGCTTTTAGTTTTTATAAAGTTAATAAATCATGGAGAGTTCTCCTTTTTTAAGCGATTGAATTAGAACCAGAAGCATTTTAAAATTTATAATATTTGTGTTCATTCCATTTAACTAGTAATTTGCAATTTGATATCTTCTTTACTTCAACATTTTGTACAAATTTTAAATATGCTGCAAGCTATAATTATACAATATTAATGTAATCGTTAATACCCATGTGACCAAATCAATAAATATTTCCTCTATCAGTAATTATGTGTTGTTTTTTTCAATAAATTCTTCATAGTTTTTAAAATATATATTTTTATTTTTATTTAAAAATTTTAGGTTTTTTCTATCGAAATTAAAACAAAAACATTAATTGTACAAGTTTGAATAATAAATATTATATAAACGTCAATTTTTTAATATAATAATTTTGTTGTAATGTATAATACATATATAACATATTTTTGTTCAATATCGCTTCTTTTTAATTAAAAAATAAAGATGTAATAGTTTAGGTAATGAAAATTAAATATCTATAATAATAAATTTACAATTCAACTTTAGTTTTTGCACGATATATAACTATGATAAATTAAATATCTTATATCCTTATTTTTTAACAAGTGCAATGGCACTTTTTAATTTAAAATTTTAAATCATTAGTAAACAAATAATTCTGGAAAATGTATTTCATAAGCAGGTGCCTGACTAGGTTTGGCATCAGATGGAGTAACTCCAGGTAGTGATTGACTTCTTGGTTCAATCATCAAAGTATTAAAAATTTCAGATAATTTATTTTGTAAAACATCGTGCTGAAACATAAAAATTCATATGAAAAAAGAAAATTGAATTAATTTTTTTTTCGTATAAACGACTTACTTTTGGTTGCGTTTTCTTAATTAAATCTGGGAATGGAGCGTTTTTAAATAATTGAGAAAATTGAGTCCGCTTTTCATCTTCTGCTGTTTGAATATTATTGTTTTCTGTTAAAATTCGTTTCATATTATCAAATGTTAATTCCTCTCCAGGTAATTTCTATAAAAATATATAAGAAATGTAAATTATATCGATATAAGAATTACAAAAAAGTATGGTATAAATTAAAATACCCGTTGTACACCAGGAGATGATCCTGCACTATCTAATTCTGTATTTCCGCCATTGATGTCACTTAAAGAGCTTCGTCCAGCACTATCTACCCACGAATGTCTAAAAAATAAAAATAGATCAAATTTAATCATTGAACATAAAACTTTATTTTACTTTGGTTATAGAAGTAATTTTATGTATTTATTTAATTATAAATTTATTTTTTTAAATCATAATTTTTAAATATTTTTTTAAAAAACAAATAATTTTTAAAAATTTTTATACTTTCATTTATATTTATATATTTTTATTTCTTTACCTATGTTGAAAAGAACTACTACTGTAACCAGATCCTTGTTGCAATTTTCCTGTTTCTAAACCAACTCCCTTTAAGCATTCGGTAACAATAGTTTGATCAATTAAAAGAGAAGCTGATATTCGAGATAGTAAATGTGCTTCATATTGTGAATGTAAATCAGGCAATAAATGCGGTGCTTCTTTACGCCGAGATTCCACAATCTTAAAAGAATTGTAAAAATAACAATTAAACTTAAAAAATATTTTAAAACATTTCTTGGTATTATTGATTTAAGTAAATATTTATAAAATATAAGAAAAAATATTATATTTCAATTACTAGCAAATAAAATATTACCTTATTTACATAGTCAGTAAGAGTAGATATATTGCAAATATATGCAATCAATGCCAATAAACTTATTACTATAGCATGTAAGTTAAACTTGGTTGCTATATTCAATTGATGACTTGTCAAAGCAAGATCTTGCAAGCTCATAACTAATCTTAATAATTCAAGAACAGTTTCTTCAGTAGCTAATTCAACGGTAAGGAGAGCTAATGTTGTGTAAATAGACCCAACATTATCAACTCTATTACTTATCATTTCTAAAGATTCATATAGAGCCATATAAATTTCAGGGCCATGTTTTCTAATAAAAATAATATCAGGTCTGGATGCTTTTTCAATAACGAGATCCAATTCTATGACATTAACTCTGAAATAAAATATAATTTATTAAAAAAAAATGTTTGGATATTTACGTACAATTATTAAATAATTTTAAATTGTATGCTCATCTTACGTTGGTTTAGCTAATTTAATAATATTTTTGTGCCTGTCTATTAAAGTATGGAAAATCTTTTGTACTAAAAGTCTCATTTCGGCATCTGATGCTAAAGACATTTTTAATAATGGTTGTAGAAAACTTGGAGGAAATGTTGCATTAAGATTAATTGTTTGATATTTTGTTCCAACCTAAATTAAAATAAATAAACATAATATCATTTATTAATTATTGGTATCCAAAAAAAATTTTATTATAAATTTTTTATTAAAATTAATTATTTAATTACTACATAAATTTCAAAAAATATTAAAATATTTGAAAACAAAACATTTTTCAAATTTTCATGAAAAATCAGTAAATTAATAAATAAAAATAAAATTAGTTCAAACCTTTAGAAGTGATTTTAATAGTATACTTTGAAGCAAAACATCTGTTTTTCCAGCAGAAGTGATAGAATCAGGCTCGCCATATGGAACTTTGCTCATAATAAACTTCATTATTTCAATCTTTTGATAATCAGGAAGATGATTTGCAAATTCACCAAGACCATTTATAAGCGCTTCTTGATACAATTGTTCATCATTAGTAGACGATTGATTTCTAGATACACTGACTCGTAAATGTGTTAATAAGGAACTAATAATCTCCAATACAGATGGGCCTATTGATAAAAAAGAATAACATAAGTTATAGCACTAATCTATTTCAAAGAAGCTGAATTAATTAAATATTATTTTTATACATACCTACACTTTCACCAGCAGCAATTGAAATAATTTTTGACAATGTATCTGCTATACTTGTACGAATTTTTGGAGAAGATTGAGAATGTTCATCTAAATGAGTCATTAAGGCTTCGACGACAGTATAAGAATATTGAGACTACAATAAATATAAAGTTTACGTTAAATATGTATAAAAAAACAAATCATTTTATAAATAATTTATAATAACCTGAATTGAAAACATAATTATTCTGAATGTATGAATAGCAAAGTAATTTGGAACCCATAGTTGATGATTATCTAGATGCTTAAGTACTGGTTTTATTACACATCTAATGTGACCGAATGAAGCTCTGCCTACCAATTCTCTCATACAAGTTTCAGCAAATTGTGGTGGATCTGATCTTTCTTCGGTGGGACTTTCAGGAGTAGAATTTTCTTTACTGGAATATCTAGAAATTAGTTTAAAATTAAAAAAAATATTGATTTAAAAAATAAAAATTTTTTTTATATTTATACCTAGCATTTTGCATGTTGTATAACAGAGAAGGTACAATTTTGTCCATGTGCACCATATTCCAAATATTCTCTACTAAATCATCAGAAACAGTTTTTCTTACAACACCCTAAATAAAAACATGTTTTAGTTAAATTTAATGATATTTAATAAAAAATAAGTGATTTAATTGTATTTCACCTGCAATCCTTGAATTCCCGCAAGTCGAATCTGTTTTCGAACTGTGGAATCATCATTGTTGGAGTGGCACATCGAAGAGTATTTTGATACAAAGAAATCATAACGTGTGTGATAAGACGGCGTGTCCTCCTCGATGTTGGCAAACCTAACAAACTGGAGGACGAAAGCATTTTGTTCAACTGAATTAATGCATGTATAATGTTTTTTATCATACAAACTGCCTTTTAGCAAAATTTAAAAGCCATTTTGCATAAATGTTAGTAAATAATAATTAAGATAAAGTGTTAAGAGTTAAGATTTGAAATAAAAACTGTATTTTAATATTAGCAATATAAATTCTACTCACCGATTGAGTTGCTAAGATTTGTAATTGAGGATCCGTTGATTCTAACAATTTTTGAACCATTTTTAAAAAACTTTCTACAAATAAATTCAAAGTTTGTGCATGACAGGCAGCTAATAATTGATCCATAGCCTCCATGGCAATGACAACAAATCCATTTCTACGTCTGTAACATGATAAATAAAATATATTAGAAAAAAAGTTACAATATCGATTTTAAAATAAATTTACCTAGAAATATCTCTGGACGCTCGTTGAAATAAATATTCTCCTATTCGATCAAGTTTTTCAGGACTACTTAATGAATAAAACATCAACTTTTCCATATTATTTTTAATTAATCCATCCTAAAAAATATTAAATATATGAATATACATGCATGTATATAAAAAATATTTGTAAATATTGATAATAGTATTGAGAACATTATATTTATATAAGATGTAATATTAATGAGATTAAGTAATATAAATTCATATTATTTTACCTGTGGATTCACTGGAAAAATATTGTCCACTAAACGTTTGTACCTTGGTCGTAGTGCAGAACAGCACCAACAACAACCTGAAAAAAGAAAAAGCAGGTAAAGTTCATTTTCAGTAATTTTTCACTATTAAATAAATAATTTTAATTATTAAATAAATATTTTTTTATCATTACTGAACATATTGCTGGATATTGTACTATTGTCGCATAAGAATATTCGTTCAAATCGTAATAATTGCTGTGTGCGAAACGGATCGAAAAAAGCTCGGCTGGTGTTTGCCGAGCTATTTTAATAACTCCAGCCAAGGCGAATAGCCTTGGTCTTTCTGCGCGGTACCACCTGCGCCTTCTTCGATCAGTTTCACCACTGCAATCGTTCAGGTGTGAAGGTCCTAACAGTCTAAAAGTCTAAATCTGACTGACTAAAAATATTTATAAAAGTTTGACGCCCTCTCGTGTAAGACGTAAAAACATGAAATTAAAACATATAAAACGTTACTCAGCTAATTTCAGATAAGTTAAAGTGATGTACCAAAATACTGCCGTGACCAAAACTTAGTATTGTAATGTATACCATTGTCAGTCTTTATTTATACTAGTCTTGCCTTAGTACCTGTACTTATTATATAGCTATATTGTAATTGTAGTTTGACACTTTTTTTTGCCAAGTGCAAGGAGATAATAAAATATAGGTACTTTTGGGTCAAAGAAATTTTGAGTTGCAGATTTTAACCGATTGTAGAGTCTTGTATTAAAATTGTATGTATTTAATTGTTCAATTACTTATTTATATTAATTTTTTACTCTGATCTTTTTTTTTTTTTTTTTTTTTAAATACATTTTCAAATGTACTATGTTACTATGTTAGGTTGATACAGTTGTTAGTTTGAGAAAGTGATAGAAGAACAAAGTTGCCGGTTCGCGGTATCACACAGTTGACACATTTTTCTAATAATAGTTTAATATTTCGAAACAATTGTGATATTATTATAACAGTCATGAGTACAGCATCATCTCGTTTATAATCTTTTTTTAAATATTTTGAAGAATATTATCGATATGTTAACGATGTATAACGAGTTAACGATGTATAACGAAATAGGCTACATTATTTCGGCGAGTCGTAATTTGACGTGTAACTTGTTCGAATGAATTATAAAAATTTTTTGTAAATAAATTTAATAGGATCATATATAGTCTTGTAAAAGCACGGAAAAAAATTTTGTTAAGCAATAAATAATTTGCAAGAGTTATAGGTCTATAAAACGTTGTGAGAAAGATTAACCTTTGATTTACTATTACTGTTACGTCAACAATAGCATTATTTTGCATAAGAATTGAATAATTATAAGAAAAAAAAAAAAAAAAACTATTGACTTGTCAAATGCAATGTATTATTAGTTTTTGAAAATTTATACAAATGACAAAAAAACGTCAGCCGAATATGCAAAATCATTAAATTATTGTTCTGTTATGGAATGATTAATTAGTATTTATAGTTCGCTATAATTTTACATTCGAGATAGTTTCTTGCTTATTTTTAATTTAAATTCTCATCGCGAATCCTTCATTGAGATTATTTAAGCGATCTTTAATAACTATATCTATATTACATTTGATAAAAATCAATATCATAAAATAAAGCTTTAAAATATGATGAATGTCATTAATGAATAATCTTTAGAAAATTATCGAAGAATTTAAAGTGTAAATAAATAATTCAGTTTTATGAAAAATCATGGTAAATAATAAAGGATAGACAGACAGAGCGAAATTATTATTATAAGGGTCGACTACTGAATCTCAAAAATATATCAAGGGTATTTATATTAGTCTTTTCTATAAAAGAAAAGAACTCGTTTAAAACGTTTTTATAATATCTTTTAAAAAAATTTTTCATTCTAGGAGTAGAAAAATGCAAAGTTTGAAGATTTTCGTATGGTCTCTTTTCATTAAATGAAAAGTGTCATTGGGTATTGTAAATTTTTTTTTTTTTTTTTTTTTTTTTTTTTTTTTTTTTTTTTTTTTTTTTTTTTTTTTCATTTAAATTTATCTATTTTTCGCCGAAAAGTCGCTGGATCAAACATAAAGTGTCCTACGACCTTTTATCCATTTTATAGTTATTTAGGTCGTCATACTAAAGTAATCAAGTCTATAGTGGCTTGTCGCACCTTTCTTAGAAAATTAATTTTCTTCCACTCTATAATTTATTCGATCAGGGCTTATGCGCTTAAGCCATGAGCTTAAATGCTTAGGCTCGAAATAGGCCAAAAAGCTGCTAAATCAAGACTCGAACGTTAAAGGAGTATTGGTAAAAAATTTTCGAAGACTCCGAAGGTATAATGAAAAAAATTGAATTGCAATTCAATTGTATTCAATAAGAATGGAACCAGACCCAGTTACCACGATAAAAGATAAAAGTTAAGGTCACTCATTAAATCGAGAAAGATTCACAACAATGAAAGTCGACAATCATCGACAAACCATCCCGTGTCAAATCTATCATGCAAAATTTTTGAAATAGTTAGACATTGTGTTATGTTTTAAAATTAACGGTCATGCACAAAAAATACTGCAAAATATTCGTCGATCAACGAGACGAACAATTGCAGTAAGTGTAGGTGCTTTTAAAATCTTATAAAATTAGTTAATTTTGAAACAACAATTAATTATTAAAAATACTATATTTAATTTATTTACAATTTTACATAAATCATTAAGTTAATTTAGCCTAGTATGAATACATTGTAAAAGTAACAATTAAGTTTAATTATTTTTAATAATTATTATTAAGTTATTTTTAATGTTAATGATTAAGTAATTCAATTAACCTTGCGATCAATATTAAGTTTTTATAATTTAATCATTATAGTTCTAATTTAATAATAAGTAATTATCTGTAAAGTTAATTTTAATTAAGTTCAAACAATTATTAAATATCAAATTTATTTAATTAATCTCAGGATTAATGTTAAGTCGTTTTAGTTTAATTTAGTTTTTAATTTAATAAATAATAATAATAATAATTATTATAATTCCATAAGGTTCATACCTTGGCTTAAAACGAGTAATATTAAGAATTCGCTTGTAGTGGGACTACTACTAGTGGTGATTTAAAAAGGTGTAAGTATATTTTACTGACATTATTTTTGACGTAACATTGTAAATAATTTTTTTTTTTTTTTTTTTTTTTTTTTTTTGTAAAAGCAAAAAATTTTTAATTTATTATCAATTTATGAGTATATTGTATCGTTAAAAAAATTAACAAATTTTCACGATTACGCGAAATTGAAAATATAAGGCAATCAAATCCATATTATAAACTTAATGGAAAACGTTTTAACCAACAACAATCAATCGCCGTCCTCGGCATTCGCGTAATTCACGAGCTACTCGGCAGGTAAAATCTGCCCCCTGCCAAAAACTCTTCTCGATGATGAAGCCTGGCGTCAAACGTGTGACGTCATTGGTGTCTGCCGGAAACTATTCTTTACTACTTTTATGCTTTACAGTCGCGCAAAAATAAGGAGATAGAATATTCGTCATATTTTGTTACCTCCAGCATCGGCATCTTTTTACGTATCGCTCGTGGATCTTGTGAAAAGAAAATTATACATAAAAATCGATCGAGATTTAAAAATTCGCCGATTATTAAAACTTTCTCGCGGCGAATATTTTCCAGCTTTCTACGCCACTTTCAAGGCCATTTTTATATATGTTATAAGTGACCCGAAAATCCTTGAAACCATCGGTTTCAGGTCTGCCCTAAAAAAATTGAATTGCAATGTTCACGAAACTTCGGCTTAAAAAACGTACGTTACAATAAGCAAACAATCTATTACATCACCTCACCGCCTGTCCTTTTACGATATATTCAGTTTTAGCAACTCGAGCAATAACGACGGTCGAACTTAAAAACTCGAACAATAACGACGGTCGTTCTCCATCTGTTTCCGTTTCGATTTTTTAGTTCTTATAAATTAGTTTTTACGCATCAGAAAAAAAAAAAAAAAAAAAAAAAAACAAAAAAAAAGACAAGAAAAGAATCAAATTTTTTATGTTAAATTATTAGGTAAAGTTATTTTTTATTTGTTTATGAATTAAAAAATTATTAACATAGAAAATTAAATTATTAAGCATACATTGATCTTTTTTAAAATCTTTAAAAAATGCAACATTATTTTTCCATGCACTAAAATAATTTTCATCATATATTTGAAAAACAAATTCATACGTACAATAATTGTATTTTTATAAATGTTTTTTTTATTCAACTTAAAAAATAAAACAAAATGTAATCTTATGCGTTATATATTAACAGCAATATAAAAAAAACATAAATCTTATCATTGATATGGATTATTTAATTTACTAATATTTTTAAACAAATACATTTATTAGTTTAAGAGTATACTGCTTGCAGATAAACGTGCTTAAAAAAAAAAAAAAAAAATATGCGTGTAAGTATGCATTTTTTAATGCGGTCAATGAAACGAGATAAAAAAAAAAAATAAGAAGCCAAATAACAATAGTATCGTTTAAGCGCGTATTAACATTTTTTTAATAATCGTAAACTAAAAATATCAAGCACATAATGATGTAAAGAAAGCTGGAGTTTTAGAAACAATAGATAAATAGTTATTGTTTAGTCAAAGTCGTTATCATTGTATAGAGATACACCATTATGTTATTTTAAATTTTCATTCTATTGAAAATAAAGTCGATAAACGTTGCATATCGGCGTAAACACGCGCAAACAAATAAAAGGCGAAAAAATCCATCGACTTGAAGAGAAACCGAAGATGTTAAAGGAGGGGAAAAAAGAAAAAGAGAAAACTAAATACATATACAAAATACATTATCGGATTTGAAAGAGAGCCCGTTAGAAGTAAAGGAGCATTTGTAAGAACGTTGATCCGTCAATCCTTAAGGTCATGAGTTCTTAGAGAGAAAAATCGATAAAATGTGGCGAGAGAGTACATGTGTACGAGTAACACAATGGAAGAAGCGCTCGTTTTGCGCACACGATGACTGCGATTAAAAAGCAGACAACACAGCTGCTTATCGCGTCGAGAAAGCTTCATCGAGAGTGGACTAGAAAGATAAACAAAAAAAAGAAAAAAAAAAAGAAAAATATTTATACACATGTACACGAGCAGGCGTATAGTCGTACAAATAAATAAATACGAGGACTCACATCCAGGATCGGTGCACTTGCTAACGAAGGACTCGAACAAGTCCGGCGCCTCGGCCTCGAAGCAACACCTGATCAAGGCCATGACGCGCGATTAAACGCGATCACCCGTATTCATAAACTCTCAGCTTCCCGAGCGACTTTCGAGATAACGCGCGCGAGCGAGAGCTTTCATCGAGTTGAAAAATCATAAAAAAAAAGAAAAAAATAAAAAAAAAAGAATAATAATAATAACAACGAAAAAAAATGACGAAAAAGTGTGAGAAAAAAAAGAGAGAGAGAGAGAGAGAGAGAAAGCAGTGGCGCGTACGACCGATTGCTGCGTCTCTGCTCTACTAACCCGTATAATACTCGCGCGTATCTCGACCCTGGCTCTCCTTTTCCCTCTCCTGTTTCTTGCGTTCGCGCTCGCGCGCGCGCGCCCTTAACTTTTCCAACCCCTCTACCAATGTTATCCGTATCCCCTATACACCACACGCGCGATTTCTCTCTTCCGGTGCTTTAACGCAAGCATGCGCGCGCCACTACAAACGAGGCTTTGATGCTCGAGGAGCGTCTCTCTCTCTCTCTCTCTCTCTCTCTCTCTCTCTCTCTCTTTCTCTCCTACTCCTTGGAGGTGACGTCACCGTACGAGGCCGACGAAAAATTTTAAGATTCGCGCGTTACGATGCTTTTTCTTTGGAGGAAAAGCTTACGTTTTTGCTATCCTCCTTCTTCTTTTTTTTGCTCTTCTCAAAGGAATTTCTCGTAGGAGAATTTATTTTTAATTGGTGGCTTTTATACGGTCGTGTTACAGGATCGATAAACGTGTTTTACATAATTCTTTGGTCGCTGACGTGTGAAGAAGCGCCGTTTGTAAAAGCATCTAAAAAGAACGAGATATAAAGAAGACCTTGTGATAAATAACTCTGCAATTAAGATAACAAGATTATTTTTGATAATAAGATTGTACCTTTTTTTTTTTTTTTTTTTTTTTTTAAAGTACATTAAATGAAATTGTTTCTCACGTTTGAATAAAAATTATTGAGTAAAAATCGTATGGCTGGAAATTTGATGATTTTATATTTTCACGAGGGAAAATTAACAATCATGCGTTCTTTTTTTATCGTTAAAAGTATAATTTAATCAAACGCTGTATATTATAAATATCTCTAAAGCGAGCATGTAAATTTCGATGAATTTAATTATTAAACGTATTTAAAATTTACGAAAATACACGAGCTACAAAATGCAAAAGGTATAAGAGTAATATTTTTAAAAACGACAAAAAATGCCAAAGATACTGTAGATGTAAGTCGATCGCGTGAAAAAAAAAAAAAAAAAAAAAAAAAAGTGTACGCTAATCGAAAATCTATATAAATCGACGAATGCTTATAAAAATTTAATATACGACCCAGTTTCATAACTTTTAATACGATCGTTTATTCCTATCATGTGTATTGAAAAAAAAAAACAAAAAAAAAAAACAAAAACAAACATGTATAAATATAAATAAATATTGTAAACAGAATAGATTGAACGATCGAAAATAAATCTCTGCTCATTCCGGACTATTGTGAAAAATCGTAGGATCAAAAAGATCAACGCCGTTACTACGCTTTTAATATTATTTTAACGTCGCGCGTTAAATCGCCTACGCCAATTAAGTATTAACGCGGGTGATAGGTTGACGATAACTAGCCATTCATTTTTTCGATGTTAGAAGCGAAACAGGAGCAAAAATAATTAATTAACGTTGTAATTCGATAATCGATTAAAAAAAAAACACAAAATTTAATGTTATTTTCTTTCGCACACGTCCACTGCAGAGCCTAAATAATGAGCGCAGATAAGGACTAAGGATACGCGAAGGCATTTTTTTCTTATTTATTTCTATTCGAATAAAAATTTTATTCCCCTTCAAATTTTTAACTCGTATCTGCGTTTAACATTGCGGACTTTATGGGCTATTGGAGCGAAACGAATTGTCGCGATTCTTTAAGCTGGAACCAAATTAAATAAACATATAAGATAGAAGCGACAAATTTCGATTTGACGTTGTAATTTGAGGAAATAATCGAAAAGCTATAACAGGAGTATTGCGAAATATTATGCATTAACTCAAAGTTTTGAGATCGGTCGATCGCGATTAAAGAAAATCTAAGGATATTGTTGTTAAAACGAAACACATAATAAGAGAAATTTAAGTAAAAAATTATAGTTTGTCTAATGAAATATTTAAAGGAAAATGGATCGAAGCATAATAATAAAATAAATGCACGTCTCTGAGGTCACAAAGGCGTGAATAAAATATACAAGAGAATTAAACGATGCTTTTATTGAAAAAAAAAAAAAAATATTAAAGAGGATGTACAAAATTATATAAGACGTTGCTTACAACGTCAATTGAATAAACTCGCGAGAATGAAAAGAAAGCAGAAAATAACTATACTAGATACGACTGTGTCAACCATGCCAGAAAGATCAGTCTTGATTTACTCGGCCGATTTTCAGTCCCAAATAACGGCCATAATAATGTACTTTGCTTAGCTATACCGATGAAAAATGCGAGTGTCAAAATCAGTCGCGGATACTCTTGCACTCAAACGTTTAACATATTGACAAATCGAATTTATTTCAACTTTATGATAAATCTAATGAAAAAGGTAGCCAACAAGTTCAATATTTAAACGTGTAAAAACGACGTGGCTTATCGTCGCGAGAAATCGTCGATTTAAAAATAGCAACGCGTCTACGTTGGTTTTCGTGTAATTTTAACCGCGTCGTAGATAACAAGATTAATAAAATAACAATTAGGCGATAGCGTTTAGCGATTCATTTCTCGATGATGATAAAAAAAGAAAAACAATTTTATTCAATAGTTCAGAGTGTAAAATTCATTGTTAAAATTCGTTGATGAAAAAAAAAAAAAAAAAAAAAAAAAAATATCGATATTATATTATTAAAAGTGTGCATACTTTAACATCGTCGAGGTTTTAAAAAAATTACGCGATGCAACTATTGATGTGATAAAATTGAAATTCGATTTCATTATTGTATTAAAAATGAAATTTCGATTCATATCGTGAAAATCTACAGAAAATATTTATAATAAAGTGAGTTTACAAACTATTTGAAAGATTTTTGCAGTCGCTGCTTTTACAAAAATAATTTAATTTTTTATATATATATATTTTTTTTTTTTTATAAAAATTTATCAAAAAAAAATTATTTTAAAAAATAATAATCTACGTTAAGTTTTCGTTATAATTTTAGTGCCATTTAAATAACTTAAGGTGATGTTAGTTTATACGTTGACAATAAGTAATTTAACGTATTATCCATTTTTTTATTTCCAAATTCCTTTATACTTTACTTTATAATTATTTGACTACGCATTATATATATATGTATATATTATAAATTCAAATACCTCCTACTTTATATCATCCTGTAAATGACAGGTCATTAACAAACCTAATCAGCTTCAAATTGAAGGTATTTTTCGATATTTTTTATTTTTTATTTTTATTTCAATTTTTTTACATCAACGCTAAAATTAGTTTATTTTCTACTTTTCTTACTTTAAAACAAAACGATCTAGCTTTTTAGCCCGAGTTTTTTTTTGAAAAATCCAAGTTCAAAAAATAAAGCTACTTAAACGTATGTGATATCCTTTTTTGGACGTCACGATTTACTAACCTTATCTATTTATTATATAATGTAGTATATAGTTCTATGTTGTCTAAAAGTCAATTTATTCATAAAATTTTACTGTATTTTACTTTAATTGCAAATGATTAAACTGACTTTTAGGCGAAATAAAGTTTCGTAATTTTTTAATTCCATAAAAGCGGTTCGAATAAAATACTTATTATTTTTTTTTTTTTTTTTTTCTTTTTAATTTTTTTTTATTTACATAAATTATTTTTAAACTTCTCTTTAGTGCAATTTTTTTTTTTTTTTTTTTTTAAGTATAAATTTGCGAGCTAATAAATTCTAAACGTAATGAAAGATTATACAAGAAAAAAAACTAATAATTACAGTAATGTAGTGACATAAATAATTTTTAAATTTCTTGTACAAAATGTGTTAATAAAGACAATTTGTACGTTACAGGAATACAAAATAAATGTTTAATACTAAAATATGCGTAAAATAATGCGAAACAAATTGAGACATGAATGATTTCATTTTAAGTGATCCAGTTAAAAAATAAAACTTTTCGAAAATTTGTGGATATTAATAATCGAACTTTAATGGAAAAAAAAAAAAAAAAAAAAAGTCATTGCACTTATTATGACTTTCGAAAAAAAAATTAAATATTTTTAAACACACAACATTACGTTTCAATCCCAAAAAACTGTATAAAAAGAAAAAAAAAAAAAAAAAAAAAAAAAAAAAAAGTTCACAAATTTTCATTTTATTATTTTATTAGACAACTATCATGGAAACGCCGAAGTGAATGTATATGTTGCTTAAAAATTAAGATATTATTTGTTTGATGAAATTCAAGTAACTCATGACTCTTGCGTATACATCAGGATTACCTTCGGCGCAATCTGGGTAGACACTCAAAGCGAGACCTATAAGTGTATTATTGTAGATCAAAGGACTACCGCTGTCCCCCTAAAATGAAAGGATAAAATTAATTTTTACATCATCGGCGTTAGAATTATAATTTTTTTTTTTTTTTTGTTTTGTTTCGTTTTAATATAAATTAATCGAAGTATTTCTTCGATTGTTAAAGACTTGTTTTATCGAATGAAAAAAGAACAATGTCAATTTTATTATTTTGCCGAAGTATTCCAAAGTAAATGAAGCGTTACTTTTTTCAAGCTTTAAATAATCTTTGTGAAAATTTATCAAAGCAAAGATGAAAAAAAAAAAAAAAAAAATATATATATATATATATATACATAAAATAAAAGAACTTACGTAACAGGCGCCATAAGAAGTACCGGTAAAACCACAGAGATGTTGCGGCTGTAAAATTTCGTGCTGTTGAAGTATTTTCGCGCAATTCGATTGATTGAATATGTTAACTTGGAGCTTTTGTAATATTTGCGACATGTGGCCATTTTCTTTATCCTTTTTTTGATAACCGTAACCCGTTAAAACAGAGGATCCGTCGTCCGGTGCGTCCATTGCTGGTAATGATATCTTGTCTAACACGTTTGAAAATTCAACTTCTCGAGTGAGCTTTAGATGAAAATAGTTGATTAGTTTTATTTATTACTTTTTTTTTTTTTTTTTTTTTTCGATTGATTTGTAAATATCAAAAAAGTTGATTAATACAGTTATCTACCGTTAACACAGCGATTCCCACAGAATTTTTTTCATTGTAATCGCTCGAGACAGATATGTTTTCGATGGTGTAATACTGTCCGCCGTTCAACAGATCGTTAGTCCCCAATAAAACGGTTATGTTATTCGTTTTGTAACCATCGGCGCAATGGGCAATAGTTAGTACGTGTTTGTTGGAAATTAATGCACCACCGCAATATATGTCTTCGTCGTTGCGTCTCAATCCGGCCATGTAAGGTGCCTCGCCGGGAGCGACATCGGTGCCGTTGATGATATGTTGTACGCTTGGAACTCCACCTTTGTAAATTTTTAATAATAATAATTTTTTTTTTTTTTTTTTTTTATTTATTTATTTTTTTTTATGCAACTAACGTATGCACACGAGTGTAGGAAAATAGAACTCGATGCAACTTACCGAAAACAGTTTGAAAAGTTATCAATAGCAAGCCGATTGTGATTTTCATTTTTGGAGCTTCTTTTTTTTATTTTCTCTTTTTCTTTTTCCTTTTTTTCTTTTTTTTTTTTTTTTATTGGTTAGCCACCATTAGAAGAACGAGAAGGTGTACGTTACTAAACATTATTCATACAGATGATTCTTCTTTTATATCGAAAATTCAAGTTCGCGCTAATCTTTCAATTTTTATAGACATAAGTACGGGGGACACCATGTGATTACTTTAAAAATTCTTTTTCCACGTGCAAGATTCATTCAAGCTTGGCAATACTGTTTTTAAAGAGTTATTGTAATCTTTTGACAAATTTACGTCAGATGAATAAATAAAATAATATACGTCAATTAACTAAAATAGATTTGATCTAATATTTACTGATTATATACTTGATAAGACTACGCTCTTAAAATAATAAATCGATGGAAATTTTTACGTTGGTTTAATTTAATCCATTTATTGGTACATGTATCTATTTTATTAATGAATGAGTGTCTTATCATACCTATTATTAGAATATAATAAAAAAAAAAAAAAATAAAAAAAAAAAAAAAATAAAAAAAAAAAAACAAAAAAAAATATCACAATTAATGATTAAATTAAATAATTATAACACGTTTGTTAATGTAAATAAGTCTTTATTAGAAAAGATTATATTCAGAGAATAAAAAAAAAAAAAAAAAAAAAAAAAAAAAAAAATTAAAAACTAAAATTATAATCTCGTAAATTAATAAATCAATATTTCTTTAAAAATTTGAATCAAAAATAAAATTTAATAATCACGAATATTTTATTCAATGCAATAATTTATTATTTTGTTAAAATATCAAAAACTTTTAAATATAAAATTAATACTACTTATTAATTTTTTTTTTTTTTATAAGATATTGGTAGCTTTAATCCTTTATAATTTAAAGCACCATAAAATGTTCTTAACACTAAGCACGTATGAAAACAAAACTATTTTTTTGTAACAACATAACATTTGTTTTTTCACTACACTAAAAAAACACACTAAACTTTTCAGTATACTAAAAAAATATTTATCTATTATTGTAGGATAAAAAAAAAAAAAAAAAAAAAAAAAAAAAAATCATTTAAAAACATATAACTACTTCATGGTCATTATAAAATACGTGAAAAAAAAACAGAAAGTATCGCAAGTCGATCATTGATTTTAAATTTTTACGATTGGCAAAGTTCAAAAATAGATTTTGTTATTTTAAGAAAATTTTAAATTGCAAACGCGCGAATCGATATTTAAACGAACGATACAACAAATCGATGGAACAGTTTCTGCATGATATCTGACGTCGTTATAATCTTAACATTTAACTTATCTTTATAAACTTTTATTTTTTATCACCACAAAAACAGGTATAAATTATAATCTTGTCAATAAAAGAAAGTCTCCTTTCGTCGAGTTAATTATTAAATAAAGGTTTGTGATTTTAATTTAATTTGCAATTTTACTTTATTTACACGGATTGTCAGATAGATCGAAATAACTTTCGTTTGAATCGATTTTTTAACGATCTTTTTCGAAAGGTAAAAAGTTTATTATCAAATAATTAATTTATAATTTATTATTGTACTTTTTAAAATATGTATAATATATTTTTCATAATTCGTTTTATATTTGTCAAAATTTACTTTACAACATTAAAATTTATTTACTATTTATTGACTTATTCAATTTAAATAAATAAAAATATATTTGTGAAAATCTTTTTCCAATTGTTAAGATTTTTTGTTTTTATTTATTATAATTATTTTTTTAATTTTAAAAGCAATCGAAATGATTTTTAAACATTTTATTTATTATTTAAGTCTTAATTTTTACATTAGAAAAATTGTTTTTTTTTTTTTTTTTTTTTCAAAGTATTTTTTGTTCAATTAATGAGGAAAAAATCAAAAAATAGAAATAAAGGTAAAATAGTTCGGCTAATCCTAATTTATGATTATGATAACATATCATAATACGTGAATAAAGAAAAAATATAGAATGTGTTTATATTTATATGATATACTAAATCAAATGTTGATAAAATAAAAGTTGATCAAATATACGTTAATAAATTATCTTAAATCTTTACTCTTTAATTTTATTTAAAAAAAGTATTGTTTCGCCCGTACGATGATAGAATTATAATATTGAGATAGAAATTATATACCCTGATAATAAGAAAAATCGATAAAAATATGTACGAATAATTTTTGCGTGCAATAAAGAAGGAAAAAATAATTAAAAAAAGGAAAATTGTCTCTTTCATGATTACATTCTATTGTTGCTATTGAAATGAGTGCCTCTATCGAACTTATATAACGTTCTTTTTTTTTTTTTTACGACTCTGCGTATAAACTTGTTTCGAATTTATAGCTCATCAAATAAAAGTTTCATTTTAGTAACATTTCGAAGTTCTTTGAGTATAATATACGATAATTACAACGGTGTTTTTCTATTTTTTACGTTTAAAATTACAAAACCAGCATTTTAATATCGATGCAATAAAAATTGCAATCCTATCCTCGTAACGACAGTGTAATTTTGGTGCCAGCTAATTAATTTGACCGATTAAATAGCGTCCGTTGTTTCCTTATCTTTTCAAACTGTAAAACTTATTTTGGTAATTATGTCATCGATCTACGGACAAAAGAAAAAAAAAAAAAAAAAAAAGAAAGGCGAGTTTGATCGGACGAGTAGAAAAAATACGCGCTAAACTTTTACGCGCAAGGAAAGCTTCTCGTACACGCGACTCGAATCGCGACAATCGATGATCCGTATTTTACAATCCATTCTCTTTTTTTTTTCATCTATTTATTTCATTTTCTTTAAAAAAATCTTTAAATTAACGCGTTTATAAGTGTCACGTTAGTCATCGGTGACTAACAACAGTCGCTGTTCTCGCACGACGAGGATTTTCTTGAAAATTTGCATTGGACATGTTTAAAATATATTTACTAAAAAATTTTTTACGATATTTTAGTTCTCGTTCATATTCCGTTAGCGTACACTATTCTAGAATTTGTTTGCGCGAACAAAAAGCCTTTTTTTTTTTTTTTTTTCATCGAAACATTGAAAAGTAAAAAAAAAAGAAAAAAAAAAACATTCTAGTGTCAAACAAAAATGAAAAACGCACAAGGTCTAACGTACACCTTAAGGCAACCCGGAAAAAAGTCTGGTATTTGTGTTATACCGACACCATAAAGAAATTTTAGAATAACGTAAAACGGTATAGTTTTCGAAGATAAAGGAAGGCCAAGAAAGACCAAGATAAAGGAAGGCTAAGAAGAAAAATGACGTAGTAAAAAAATTCGTACGAACGTAATTATAAAAAATTTTATCAATAAGCTATCATCTCCATCATCTTACACCTTCGTCTTAACCCGCACGAACTTGTTCCGTAATCAATTATTTTAAAAACATCGACTATTTAATACACAGCCCGTATTTTAATTTTAATCTCGCTATTGAAAATAGACGTAATAGTATTTTTATATAGTGATAAAAAATGATTTTTTTTTTTTTTTTTTTTTTAATTATTCAAAAATAAAATATATATTATTCGATTGAAAAATTCAAGTAATTTAACGAACTATATAAAATGATGTTTCATTTACTATGTTTGTTAGATGTAAGTAGAAGTTAACCCTAATCCCGTGTCGCTGTTTTCAGCACACATAAACCTTGAACATGGGTCATTCGCGTCCGTCGCTCATTTAACATTGTTATTCCGTAAGGAAAAATCTAAAAAAATTCGTAAGTGTTCTTTGGACTCCTAACTATGCGATGAAATTGTCGTCAGCCCCGAAAGTCCATTTTTCAATAAACATTTTCATCGAAATTCAGAGGCATGTAGGCTGTTTACACAAACGACTGTTGACGCAAACGATCCATGTTCAAGGGATTAGGGTTAAAAGATAAAGTATATTGGAATAACGAATGTTTTAATTGTATATAGGAATGATAATAGTATTACGTTTTCCACCTGTAAATATATATATCTGTGCAATTATTTTTCGGCATTTTCATTATAATTATTAGTTTATCATTCATTATAATTTTTAAGGTTCCAACTCAAATTCACGCGAGTGGTAAAAAGTTTCTTAGCTCCCAAGCTCGTTTTATGATTTTATAAAACTTTTATGCAATATTTCAATAGCTAACTAATTTTTAATTAAATATTCATTGAATACCTGACGCTTTTATTATTATATTTAAATTTGATAAAACTATAATTGTAGGTGTGTTTACGTATCTTGCACATTTTTTTTTTTTTTTTCATAAAATTTTCTTTTTAAATAAACGAATAATAAAAATTTTTTAATAATACATTTAGAATGAATAAAATTTTCAATCGATAAAAGAAAACGACACGTTGTGACAAAAAATTTAATTTTTAACTATGATTTATTAAAATTTTTACATTGTTATTATAGTATTTATAATTATGTAATTAATAAATATAAATATTAAACAGAGAATAAACTTAAATATGAAGAAAATTTTCATGTTACTTCATCTTTAAGAGATTTAAACATTTTATTTCTGTATATGGAAATAAAAAAATAGTAAAGTTTTATCGTACAAAACTTATTCACCCCCAAAACAAATGTTATCAGTCTTTTTGCAATGCTTCATCTTTTATTTTCATAAAATTCAAATTTTCATTTTAATAATGAAACTAGTTTATAAAGAATAAAAATGAAGCCTTTTATAAAATACAAGCTTTTTTTAATTTCAGTCACCGTCTTTTGTCACAGTTCTTTATATATTTTCTTTTTATTCTAATAATTTTACCCTTATTCTTTTCTACGTCGTTTTAAAACATTATTAAGATATTCGAATGACTTTTGAAAAAATTGTCCATATTATTTTTCAACATGAAGTGAAAATATATTTATAACAACATGGCAAATGAATATTTAAAATTTCGAAAGCAAATTTAAATTCTACGTCAAGATCAACAAATACTTATCAATCTTTGAATAAAAAAACACTTAAACGAAATTTTTCAATTTTTTTCTTCCATTTCGATTTTTTCTGAGTTTCAATCCATCAAATTTTTCAAATTATATATTTTTCAAATTTTACCAAGTACAATTATTTAAAAATCTTTCAAATTTAAAATATTTCATATATTTCAAATTGTTTCAAAATCAAAATTTTTCAAAACTTATCAATTTTAAACTTTCTATTTCAATTTCCTAACTCTAGATTCATTTACCTTCAATCTTTCCTTAGAAATTGAGTCCTACTTTGTCCCTCCTAAACTCTTCCAGTCTAGTTGCGTGTAAGCGATTACTGCACTCGGTGACGACACTGCTTTGTCCCTGCTAGACTCACCAAGTCTAGTTGTGCTTAATTGGCTTCTTTTTACTTTTCCTTCCGTGCCGCCCCTCCCCCTTTCTTTTTTATCGCTACTTTTTATATACATCGTCTTCGACACGTCCACGAATCTCCGACGCGCGCTTTTCATTCTGCTCGCTCGGACTTATTATGAGTAATCGCAGATTCGACAAAATAGCAACGCATCTACGATAGAATTAAAAACAATTCGCACGCGAAGAAAAATCGTTATATGTTACGCGAGGAATTATTTTTTCGCGGACGTAACTGATTAATATAAGTTAATATTAGAGTACACGCCCTTCTTATCGATTTCCGAGGTTCCATGTTAAATCGGTAACAGAGATTTATCAGTATTACTTTAATTGTTGTTTAATCGAGTGCAACGATTTTCTCACATTTTTAAAATTTTGTTATTTAGCTGTTTTCGTTTTTTTTTTTTTTTTTTCTAAATAAATGGCGCCAATTTCCCTCGTCGGATCTCTGAAGTGGCGTGCCTACATACGCCAGAAGTTCTCGTCCGAGCGAATGTCCGCGATGGACGAAACGTGTGCGACTTTAAAGTTTTTCTTTCTAGTTTTTGACCCCGACGAATCGCGTACATTGTCACCAGCCCCACTAATCCGTTCCTTCGACAAATCGAACTGACGAGATGACTTTGATTGCTAGAGAGACAGATTTCTTGTAGTTCTTCGGGCGCACAGATCGTCAAGCTGTATAACACATCGTTCAATAAGTCCCGAGACTAACCCAGAGATGGTGCTAGTAGTACCAAACTGGCCACGTTTCCATAGAGTGCGAACCTTTACATGAAACGTGTAAAAATTTCACGTCGATCGGATCACAGACAGCAGAATTATCGAGGTTAGAGTAAAGTCACTTTGTAATTTGTTTGAAAAATGGAAAAAAGCGAGTTTCGCGTGTTGATAAAACATAGTTTTTTAATGGGTAAAAACACCGTAGAAGCCCAGCAATGGCTTGAAAAACATTACCCGGACTCCTCTCCATCCTAACTAACGATTTGTCGTTGGTATGCTGAGTTTAAACGTGGTCGTACGGACACAAACGATGCGGAACGTTCGGGTAGGCCATTGGAAGCCGTTACACAGGAAAATGTGAGTGAAGTGTTAAAAATTGTAATGAAAAATCGCAAAGTGAAGGTCCGTGAGATTGCAGAAATGACACAGATATCATCTGGAAGCGTATTTACAATCCTTCATGAAAAATTGAGCATGAAAAAGGTTTTTTCCAAGTGGGTGCCGCGATTGCACCAATGCACCATGCCACAAGTCCATGAAAACAATGGCAAAATTGAACGAATTGGGCTTTGATTTGCTTCCCCACCCCCAGTATTCGCCAGATTTAGCCCCCAGCGACTACTGGCTCTTTGCTGATCTCAAAAAAATGCTCCAGGGAAAAAAATTTGGCTCGAATGAGGAGGTCATTGCCGAAACTGAAGCCTATTTTGAAGCAAAGGATAAATCCTTCTATAAACATGGTATAGAAATGTTGGAAAGGCGTTGGAAAAATTGTATCACTCTAAAAGGAGATTATATTGATGAATAAAAATGATTTTTGAAAAAAAATGTTGTTTTCGTTGTTAGTCTCGGAACTTATTGAACGATGTGTTATGTATATACCGGCTTTTTAAAACTCAGTTATTCCCGAGATAATAACTTTGATTCTCGCTTACGAGCCGCGTCGAGTTTACGATATCGGCCAATTAGTATCAAGTATCGAATTTTAATTATAATTAATTAAATAATCTATTTACTATTTATTTGCAATAATTTCTAATGTAAGTGAAGCAAAGTAATGAAATTTTACCATTACCAAAATTCAAATTTCAGCTAAAGAAGGTTGTGAAATGTATAAAAAAAAATTGTCAAGTATTTCGATTTGCTTTTTCTTTAGATCGAAAAATTGATGTATGTAATACATTTACTATAGATAAGCTATTTCATTTACTAAAAAAATATTTAGACAAAAAGTCTATGCAACTTATCAATAATTATATCGATAGCTGATAAATAATTAATAGATATATGGTATTTAGATGTTGAGTTTGTATTAAAAAAATATACATTAAAAAGTATTGATATTTAAAAAAAAGAATGATATTTAAAAAAATTTTTAAAATCATACTTTAAAATTTTACTAAAAATTAATACAAGTTTAAAAAATATTTAAAATCAATATAATTGTTGCGAATATATGATAAATGCTTGACTATTAAAAACAGTTTGTAAACTAGCGTGATAAAATGTGTTCGAAACGTGGGTTTTCAATACGTTTTAGATTAAAATGCAATAAAATATAATTACACGTGGAAAATCATATCTCTGTTGTTTACGATTTCAACACGCAAGTATCCTACCATTTTCGAATAATTTTTTTAAAAATTTATATTAGATATATGATTTTCCACGTGTAAGAATATTTTTTTTTAATAATTTTTAAAAAACTTATTTGGAACTTCTGAACACTTGCGTATTGAAATCGTAAAAAACGGAGATATGATTTTCCACGTGTAATTATATTTTATTGCATTTTAATCTAAAACGTATTGAAAACCCACGTTTTGAACACATTTTATCACGCTAGTTTACAAACTGTTTTTAATAGTCAAGCATTTATCATATATTCGCAACAATTATATTGATTTTAAATATTTTTTAAACTTATATTAATTTTTAGTAAAATTTTAAAATATGATTTTTAAAATTTTTTTCAATATCATTCTCTTTTTAAATATCAATCCTCTTTATTGTATGTTTTTTTAATGCAAACTTAACATCTACATACCATATATCTATTAATTATTTATCAGCCATCGATATAATTATTGATAAGTTGCATAGACTTTTTGTCTAAATATGTTTTTAGTAAATGAAATAGCTTATCTATAGTAAATGTATTACATACATCAATTTTTCGATCTAAAGGAAAAGCAAATCGAAATACTTGACAATTTTTTTTTATACATTTCACAACCTTCTTTAGCTGAAATTTGAATTTTGGTAATGGTAAAATTTCATTACTTTGCTTCACTTACATTAGAAATTATTGTAAATAAATAGTAAATAGATTATTTAATTAATTATAATTAAAATTCGGAAGCCGGATCGTATAAATAAAGTTATGTAATACACGGTACAATGTGCAAAATGTGAAACAAAGAAAACAAATACTTGACAATTTTTTCGATTTTACAGCTTTCTGTAGGTGGAATTATAAAATTATACATATGGATCTAAAAATAAATTCACTAAGCAGCCATAATTTTATCATCAATTAAAGAAAAATGTAAAATATAAGTTTTTATAAATCCAAGTGATCTGCGAAACTGTATTCGTCAAAAGAACAAGTGTATTATATGAACCTTTTTTATAAAATCAATCTTTTACAAAGAATGTTACGACATTAAGTTTGTAAATATACAATTAATTAATGAAAGATGAAATAGTATAAATATGTAAAAAATAAAAAGCAGTTTTAAAAATATGGTCATATTAAAATTATACAAATTTTTTATCTATAAATTGTATGTTTGAAAAATTGAAAAATAATGTTTTTAAAATGAGATACAAAATAACTTCTACTTGCCAACATTCTACCTTTTGTAAAAGGTTTTTTTTTAAGAGATTGCGTATAGTTTTCATTTTTTCAATAAATTTAATCAATTCTTTGCATTAAATTTGTCACAATTTATTTAACAATCGGACAATCCTTTATCCCACTCGTGTTGTCAACAAATAAAGAAGATTATAATTAAAAAATTAACGAATTGTAGTTTTTATAGATTGTCGCTTTCAAATAAAAGGCTGATAACTATTTCTTATTCTTATCTCACTATTTATCAGTTTTTAATACAAAAATATTTTTCATCAGTGTATATACATTAATGAAGTCTTATGGTTAAGTCGTAATTAGATTTTGTAAAATATTTTTCACGTTAAAAGCTAGAAATATTTTTTTTTTTTTTTTTTCTTTTATTATATATTCTATTTATGTAAATGCAGTACAGAAGACTTGACCTCGACTATTGTTCTTAGAATTTTTTCTGTCTCTGTTTCTCGCGCTCATTTTTTCTTATTCCAAACAAAAGTGCTTACATGCGTACTTGTCCATGTGGGCGCGTATATATATATATTTTTTCACTCTTTACGTAAAAATTCTAGCTTTCAAAATAACGACGATAAAATACGATATTTCAATGCTTTTGAATTTCCACATTTTGATAAAATTGTAATGTCCCTCTCATATACACATTATTATACATATCTATGTTCATTTACGCATTGCTATATTCTTCATTTGTGTATCGCTAATATGTACCTTTTGTTTACTATTGTTATATTCTATTTTAGTATTATCTTCCTTACAAATAAGAATACCGAGACGAACCGAAAACAATGCGACAAAGCGCCCAACGTTATTTTAACGATGTTTGCACTTCCATTTCAACCGCCATAATCAACATATGTTTTGCCTTAAGAGAAAAGAACGCCTTTCCTACATCATACCTTAACTGACGACTAATCCACAAACATCTGTCCTTTTTCCTTTCCATTTCTACTATCTCGAACCTCCACTAAAATATCCAATGTATCATTTTATTGCACTTTTCCTCCCACTCAAAATAGGGAATTACCACTCATTAGGAAACCGATTTATCGTGCTTCGAAAAAGGCACTCTTCAGATAGATTCTTTCGCGACTCAATCGAGAGCACATCGAGCTCCAGCGCAACTCTTCAAACTCCACTGTTTTTGTTATACATTTTTTGTATTTTTATGTGTTACACAAATAAAGCAAAATATACATATTGTTTTTATACAAAAAAAATGCATGTATTGTGTTTATTAATTTAAACCCTCGATGTACATTACAAAATTTATACAAAAATAAAAGGTAGTACTACTGTTTCAACAAAAAAAAAAAAAAAAATTATTATTAATAATAATAATAATAATAATAATAATAATAATAATAATAATAATTACGATAAAATAAATGCAGTAAATTTTTCTTAACAATTCACCATCAATTATTTTACATTTTTAAACATTGTATAAATGTATATTTTACTATAAATAAATAATGTGTTAAAATAATAATATCACGGAGAAATTAATTGTATGAAATATTTTAAAAATTGTAGTAAAAATTACTATACTAAATTGCCAACAAGATCGCTCAATATAAATTGTTTTTATTTTATTTATTTTTGTAAAAAAACATTCATTTTTTTTTTTTTTTTTTTTTTTTTTTTTTGTATTTATAATTTTTAGACCGAAATATTTAAATACACGCCTTGATTTTTGATAATTGTTTAAATCATCATTAATTGTTTCTATTTCTATTTCGTAAGCGTTATTCTTTTTCAATGTATTATATATTTCAATTGTAATTTTGAATGAAAGTGTGCATGGATAATTTGTATTTATTTAGAATTTAATTAAAGAAGATTAAACTTTTATACCCTAATACAAAATTATAACTTCACGTCACTTAAAAATTAAAATTTTAATAAAATTTAGTTAAAAAAAATAATGAATTTTAAATTTCGAATTCAAAATTTAAAATTACATTTTATTAGTTTTTAAAATTTAATAAATTTATTGTTTCTAACTTCATTGAAACGTATTTTTTTTTTTTTTTTTTTTTTTTTTTCTGTAATCTTTTGAAATTTCCAATGCAATTTTTCTCTCCGTTTAGTATGTATAATAAATAAAAATTAAAATTCATTTATAAATTTAACTACGTATATAATGTACTGTAAATTTTTATATATTTATCACCGGTTCTTTATCGTATTCATATTTATATTGTCCAAAAGGTTTATTATTATGTATGTTGTTGGTTGCCATATAAGAATAAAAATGAGAATATGGATGACCGGGCACGTATCTTCCGTAACGAGACAGTATGAGAGACAGAATTGGATTTACCGGCGGATGTAACGCCGTATTGTAACTATCGCCGTTTAGTAAAGGTTTCAAAAATCGGTCTAAGGTGACAATAGCCGTTGTCAATTCTTTCGACGCGTCGTGAACATTTAATTCTCTCAAAGGTGTATTAGTTTCCTCAAAGCTGTTAAAAATTGGCGGTTTGTAATAATAGCCAGGACGATGATTATTTATCGGTAAACCGACGTTCGATTCGCCGTCTTCTTCGTAAATTGGTTTGAAACCTTTGACTGAATTCGTTATGTATTTACTGGATATCGGTGTACGGCGTTGAAGATTTTTCGAAAAATCGTTTGTAAAATATTGACGAGTTGAGGATGCCAGCCTGAAAATTGAAAGTAACCCATATTTTTTTTTTTTTTTTAATGTTTTATCTATTGTCGTACTTTAAATTAATGTATATATATATATGCGAAATGTAAAATGCGCTTTAAAGTTTGAAAAAATAAAAGAGAAAAATTTATTCAATGTACAGGTTTGTTAACTGTCTTTTCTCATAAAATAAAATCTTTTTTTTTTTTTTTTTTTTTTTTGCTAATTAAAAGTTATAGATTTATGTTATACGTAGATTTTATGCACATAAAAAATAATGGTAATAAAGGTAAGCATGGATATTCAAATACATATCTAAGCAACGTTGTCGTTAAATCGTGTTGATCGATTATAAACGGTCGATGACAATTACCGATGGTCCAGGTATTGCATTTTCGATAAAATTTTTTTGTATATTTTCGGACCTTAACCGATAACTAAAAGAAACTGACAACGAATAAATTCTTATCGCGAAAGAACAATTATCAAATGCTGCATAGTCCAACGCGCTAGCCAGCACTATAGCAGATGAGTTTATGAAAATATTTCTCTGTATCTTTGGAGCGTCTTAAATCGTATTATCATACCAAAGCCGGAACTTTATGAGCAATCTAATGGAGAGAGTAGAAAGAAGATTCAAAATAAAAAAAAATAAAAAAAAATCAGTACGAATATGTAACACTAAGAAAAAATTACAATGTTAAGTGTACTTGATGTAAACAATCATGTAAGTATTATTTTTTCATGTAGACTTTCCTTCGTAAACTCAATTCGTAAATTAGAAGTTAAAAAAAAAAAAGAAAAAGAAAAAGAAAAACAACGTAAAAATCGTTGATTCTAAGACAAACGTTTATTGACGAAACAATATTGTGCGTCGCACAATTTCTACCGCGAATAATAGAAATAAAATCATTTTAATATTAGAACAAAATTAAAAAAAAAATAAATAAATAAAATAAAATAAGAGCCATTTATGATGTGTTGGATGTAACGGCACAAAAATAATTTTAATTTTTTTAACGCTTATTATAAAGAAATCGTTGAAGAGTTTATTGCTTTAAAAATTGTGGATTAGAATATTTAAAATGCTTACTGTAAATAATTTGTAAAAATTTTAAATTGTTTGACTTATTTAGTAAGTATTTATTGTAAATAACTTGAAGGTATCTAAAAAACGAAAAACTACCCCGTGTTTTACTATTTCAAAATACTTTCAGATACGGGGAAAACAGGGTAACAAACGTTTATTTCACCAGTCGAATCATTGATTTGTTCAAATTTTTTTGTGACTTTTACATTGATAAAAATGACAAACGACCTAACGAAATGTAATAAAATTACAGGCATTCAAAAAAATTCATTCTCTTAGCGACGGCGAAAGAACATACGTCTTTCCTTGAGCTTATAATAAAAGAGAAATATTTTTAAAGTTAAAAATTATAAGTTGCATTTTATCAAATTTTTAACCCAAAACCAACATAAAATTTATACATTTTTAATCATTTATCAATTGTAGGCGTTTTAAGGCGGTCGCGCTAAAAATGTAGTAACTCAATGTGAAAATTGACACAGGATTAACCAATATTAAAAAATTTAATACGCCTATATCTATATATATATATATATATATATATATATATATATATATATATATATATACGCTGAAAGTATCTCCATATATTTGAAAACTGAATAAATTTTAAGTATAGAACCCATAAGAAATTGAATTATCGGCGTATTTGGAATTCGCTGGGAAAAAAAAAAAATTTTAATATTTTAATTTGCACAAGTGGAGAAGTTCAACATCGTATACAACAATCTCAAAATGCGTTTAATCGATATTACCGATAATAATGCCAGGTAGATTACTTTTCTCCCGTTCTTCTTGCTGCTGGAAAATTTTCACGTTTGCGAAAACTTATGCAAACGTAAGGGTATTACGTAAGGGTGCGTATATTTCTTTGTGTAATAAGAAAAAAAAAAAAAATCAAATATACCGATAAAAAAATAATATTTTCTTCTACAATAGAATGAATATTCAACGTAGAAATTGGGACAATTATTATAGATTAACTATTAAATGTCAGTACTTTTATTAGAATCAATACGAAAGAGACTTCGCTTCGAAATAATCAAACGCGACAGATTTTAAATATTTTTAATCGTTTTAGAAATAATCAACATGTTAATTTTAAATAATTATCATTTAATGATTTAAAAATTAATCTTTGTTTTTTTTTTTTTTTTTAATAATAAATAATGGATTGTTAAAAGATTTCACGATGCTTAAAAGAAATACAAAAATTATTTAAAATAACGACTTGCAATAATACGAAATTCGAAAAATGTTGTAAATTATTATATCACATTTTACGTAAAGACGTTATGTATATAAAAGAGATAAAATATATATGAAACACAAAATGTTTAATTTTAAAGAAACAATCGAATGTAATAGTATCGATAAATTTCGAAATAATATAAATTCCGCAAAGGTGATAATGAAGTTTAAAATTTACCCAATTTGTTTACATACATTACTGTAAGTGCTTATTAAAATAAGGTACAGATTTAAAACAATACTCAAAAAGGTTATTTCGTTAAAACTTACTGTGTCCCCTTCTGGATATCGTCAAGTCTAATACAATCTTACAGCATATCATTATGCTTATAAAATAATATTTAATGCACTTAACACTCTTGAATGGAAAAAAAAAAAAAAAAAAAAAAAAAAAAAAATTTTTAAATAATTCAACAATCGATTTCGAATGAAATTAGTTCATTTTACGCACTAATAAATAAATTGCTAACACTTATTCTTATCTTTTCAATGTCAATTTCGATCACTCGAAGCGCTTGATAATCAAGCGTAAAGATTTAATAAATATCGAATATTTATATCCATGTAAAATAATCGAATAATTTAACGATAATAATTTACATTAAAAATATAACATATAAAAATCGACAGCGTAAAGTTAATCCACAGTCGAATAACTCCGTTGAAACTTAAAAAAAAATAATACACACGGGAACGCAAACCGATTTTGTTCTTCGCTTTCGATCGATGTTTACTCAACGATGTCCGATGAACAACTGAAATGAAAGACCAACGAAAATTTTTAATTATCCGTTTAACCGTGAAAAATTTTAAAAACTAACAAATTGGCATTTGATACACATTTGGTGCTTATCTGGTCACCATATGTATATAACCGATTTATGGTCCGGACGGTTCCCCGACTTGATGATCCTTGAGGAAATGAATAAAGAAGGTAATAAAACCTTATAATATCGTTCCAGATGATTCATTATCTCGAATTCCAGAAATTTCGTGAACTAAAGTTTTTTTTTTTTTTTTTTTAAATTATCGGTACGAAGGATAAAAGAATATATTTATTCGTATTTTATTTATTGAAGTAATTAAAATTTGATAAAATGTTTAAATTTCAATGTAAAAGTAATAAGCAAACGGTTTATTATTTTTACCAATTATTATTATAATATTAATAAATATTCTATAATTCTACAATTTTGCGACATTTTTCTAAATAAAAACTTTTTAAATTCATTCAAAATTGAATAGTATATAATAATATTCTTTTATAAAAGAAATATATATATATATATATATATTGTATTTTTAATAATGAATTTTATTTAAATTTATGAAATTATATTTGAATATTGATACTTTATATTAGGATTAATGTGAAACAGTACGTTGAATAATTTAAAAAATGTTAAGAATAAAACATAAATTTTTTAAAGTACTTACAACGTTGAGGAATTCTTTTTTTCGTTATCAAAATTTTTCATACTGCACTTTTCGTTAAAATTTTGTAAATTCGACTGTGTAATTGATACGTTTCGATGATTATTTTTAAATCCAATGTTCGATTGTTTTGTCGGCAGGTTTATAGATGGTAATAATATTTTTGTGTGCAAATTTGGTTCCCCTTTTATCACAATAGCACTTAAATAATTTATAGATTGCGCCTGAAAAATGAAAATTTTATCTTATAAATTGTACTTATTCAATGAATTAAAGGTAATTAAAAATTTTTTAAATCATCTAACGCCACATGTAAAAATCTTACAAAAAATATTAAGTATACATAAAGAGAAACCATTTTTGTAGAAAGCTTTGAAGTAACTAAATACTCCCGAGACTTTGCGGTGATTTTTATACGCATGTGACATCTCTCTAATAGCTTATACTTGTAAAGTACCGGAAAGGTGTAGTCCCTCTTTTGCTGTTAAAGTAAAATAACTTTCTTTTTTTTTTTTTTTTTTTTTTTTTTTTGTGACACAATATACTATTGTTATTTAGCCATGCGTACTGAGACATGAGGGTCGAATACGGATAAGTAAAAGTTCATTTAAATGCTAAACGATAAGCTGCTTTCATGCGTTTATTTATATACACGTAAGGTTTTTAAGTCTTTGAATTGAAAGCTTTTGTTTTTTTATCTCAAAAAATTTAAAAAATGACGACGTTTTAAAATGCCTTGATGAAATTTAAATATTTTTAAAATTAGTTATTTAAAAATTTTAATTAATTCAAGTTTTTATAAATTTTATAAATTTTAATTATTCGATTATAAATTTTAAAGTATATATATATAAATAAACGCACGACGTATTATAAAATTGATAATTAATTATATGTAGATAATACAGATTACGTTGTTACTTAAGGAGGGTATGAGAACCTATACCTTTACCTGCGAAGTAACCTTTAGTACCCGATAAAGATAACTTTATAAAGAAATATTTTGAATTTCTAACTTATCAGCTCATGATCAAAATTTTCTACAATCCCAGATAACATTGTGGCGACACGATGCGTCCACGTTGCGTACATGCATGCGTAACCCGTGGCAGCACATGGATATCCAGTTGCGTGTCCACATTGTTTACACGTTGTCAACACGCCGTGGTTTCCACGACCGTGTAGCGCATATAACCTTCAAATATTTTTAATAATTTATAAAAAATAAAATTAAAATGAATAAAACAATGTTTTAAAATAAATATTAATTTATTAATTTAAACATATATTATAAGTTACAATAAATAATATATAAATTAAAAATACATTATATTATATGCTGCTAAGTCTTCTTCTTGATCTTCTGCAGCAAAATACATGAGGAAAAGTACATCTGAAACCAAATAATGATAATATTATTTTTTAATAAATGTAACATGATTATTGAACATTTGTTAATTTTAAAAGAACTTACAAATTACTTGATTATAATAATTAAAATTCTTGAACCAGGATCCAAAGACTCGTACTCCTAATTTCTGTTTCCAAATTTCTCTTTTAATGCTAAACGAACTGCTGAACTTGCACCTTTATTTGTTACTAACCGCTGGTTTTGAATCAGAAAATCCAAAGAGTCAATAATGCAGTGATAATCTGGTTGACAAGGAAATCCTTCACCTGGTGGATCTTTGATAAATAACTGTAAATAAATTAAATTTGTTAGTTGTCAAATCATTTTTTATATTAAATAATAATTTAATATTAAAATATTTGTATTACCTTGGCTTCCTTTTTAGTGTAAAATTCCACAAACGCAAAGCCTCTATGCTTTTTGTTACCAACCATTTTTTTTGGTAATCTAACAGCCTTTAATTCACCAAAAGCCCTGTAAACATAATTTCTCAATGAGCCCATTAAATTAATAAACAATATTTCATAAAATAAATTCTTACTTAAATAAATCTTTAATTTCATCAGCATTTGCTTTAAAAGACACGTTTCTTACAAGAATTTTTTTTCCATTCTGTTCGGTAATTTTAGCAGTCTTTTTCGCTACCTTAATATCAGTTCTAAATAAAAATAAGAAGAAGTTAATTAAAAAATTTTCAATGTTTTATTATTTTAATTAATGTACATTAAACTTACTGCAATTATATACTTTCTGAACGTTTCAATTCAAGAGTTTTCCCATCCAATGAACTCGTTTGCAATTCTTTTAAAGCACGTTCTAAATCAGATTTTAATTTATATCTTACAAACCCGTAACTCACAGATAATTTATTGCCTTGATTTTTAGGATCTTTTTTCATGGAAACATTAGCATAGTTCAATCTGTCATATTTTGAAAAATGCTGTAAGAAGATAAAATTATCAAATACTTTTATTTATATTACATTATATAATAGACAATTACTGAATTTCACCTTTAATTGTTTTTCTATAGTAAGAAAATTTAAATTTTTTACAAAGAGACTTTGTCTTCAACTTCGCTTTCCTTACTTTCATTTTTAGTAGATTTTTCTTCATCTTTGACCTTGATTTTTTCTTCTACTTCTTTTTCTTTTCTTCTATCTTCAGAATTATTATTTTGTGACATATTCTTTTCTTTGCGTGTTTTACAAGATATAGAAATAAAACTGTCATCTAGTGCTCATTCTGAATACAAAGGCAAGTGTTTAAATTTTGTATAAGCCAGCCTGGCAAAAGCTTTTCTTGCTTCTGATGGTTCAATAAATTTCACAAGAGCTACAAAAAATAGTGTTTAAAATAATGCTCAACTTTAGCTTTGAATTTTAATTTAAACCTGTGATTCCAAAAGGAGGTAAAACTGCTCGACCAAGTTCTCCCTGTTATGTAAAACACTCCTTTATCTCTTGCATTTTTGTTCTCCCTGGTAAATTTTTTATAAGGATAACAGTTCTTAATCGTTTACTTGGGGTCTAAAAAATATTTATTATTGTATTTATTGAAATAATGTGTTTCATTTTTAATATGATTTTAAATTTACAATAATACCTGATTAAAAGCAGTTAAACAAACTCCATTTTCTTTTTAAAAATTTTTGAGTTTCTTGAACTAATTGTGTGTCTCTTAATGCTAAATGAACTGCTGCACTTGCACCTTTATCACTATCTTGCAAAACCTGTATATTTCAATTTCTTTAATATACAAATTGCAATTATAATTGTATTAAATTGTATGTTAAATAAAATTACATTTTCTTTTGTAGTATTATGAGCTTGTGCTATTGCATCAGCAACGGCATTTTGTCCCAAAAAAGGGTGTTTCAGTTGTGAGATAATCCAGCAGTTGCTTTTGTTTTTAATTCTTTCTTTTGTTTGTAACTGAAACCATTTAAAAAATAATGTTTTAACATTTCAATAATTATAATACTTAAAATTTAGAACTATTACTATTCATACCTTGTGCAAGTAAATCTTCTGGCATTGATTTTGTTTTTGATGGAAGAAGAGGCAACGTTCTACCTTCTTGAATAGATCCATCAAGTTCAGAGTAAGCTTTAACTGCATGTTCTGGCAACAAAAAAGTTATCATACCAAATCCTTATGATTTTCTTGTAAGTTTATCAATTGGAAGATTAACTTCAGTTAAAGGACCTTAGATAAGAATCAAAAATTAAAAAATTATAAAAATTTAAAAATAAATAATAATTAAATGAAATTAACCATATTTTTCAAATAATTTTCTGATGTTATCTTCAATTATTGTGTAAGTTAAATTTCTTAAAAATATTCTTCCAGATTCAGCTATACTATCTTCATTTTTTAGAGCTTCTTGTTGCTTCCACCTAAAATTCGAATTCTTAGGTTCTTCTTCATTTTTTTTCTTTACCATTTCTTCATATTTGGTTACAGATAAACGTTTGCCATCTAAAATTAAAATAAATAATATTACTCTGCTTGTTTAAAATTTTTAATTTATAACTATACTATACACAGAAGCTTTGATTGCATATTCCCTAATTTCTTGAATAATTTTATAAACTGCATAACAAAACGTCTTTAAAGTTTTATCTATTATTTCATTCCGTTGATGCAAGTACACATTTGTAAAAACTTGAGCTAAACTGTGACCCTCCAACCATGAAACTATGCAAGCATAGGTTGAATCGATTATTCCAATAATTTCAGAAGGAGTAAGATTATCTAATTTTATTATACCAGTCATTGCAGCCTGTGAAAATATATATGGTTTATTGTTGCCTCTGTTGCACAACATTCTAGCATCCATTTTTGGATCCATCATTTCAATAGCAGACATTGCATCGAATAATCCAAACAGATCATCATGGAAAAGTTCTCCAAGTTCTAGTTCTAAATAATTACATAATTATAATGTTAAATTTATAAATATTAAAGTAAAATTTATAAACTATTAATATGCTGTTGTTGAGCTTGTTGCAGGTTCGGAGTGCATGTAACATCAGGAACTTGGCCAGGAACAATGTGCTGTATTATTTCTATTTGCGGCCGTGATCAATGTATAACTTATACTAGAATGAAAAAAATCTTACAAAGAATTTATTTCTTCATTATGTAAGATAAACTTAATATATAATATCAAATATACTTATCTAATTAATTCGTCGATTAGAGAAATCTTCTAACTTTATTAAAAAATTTTGAATATTAATATAATAATAAGTAACAACGATAATTTGCGAGTGACACGAACAAACTCGCGTATTCACTTGCACTCGCGCTCACAAGTGCAACTGCAGTATATAACCTATTTATATTGCACATATATTACAGTAGAATCAATACTTTCTATATATTTCATAATTATATTCTTATAATTATTCTTAAATTTATTTAAGAATGTTTAAAATAACTTTGTGTATTAATATATGCACATATTATTGTTATAATTTAATAATATAATATAAAAAGAGTTTGCACGCGTGTTTTCAACATGCGAACCCTGTAAACGACGGCCGTCATGCGTGCGCACATTTTGCAATCATTCTTGCATCGACCATTCGTGTACGCACGATGCCAACATTTTGCTGGCATGGCATGCTTGCACGCCCGTGGGCTCCACGCGCTGTTATCTGGGATTTTATAATAAAAAGTGCATTTTACTTTATTTATTTTAGAATGATTTCAAACATTTTTGTACAAAGATATTTTTTTTAGATTGTGACATTTAATACTTTTAAATAAAAACTTTTTAAAAATTAGTGCAAAATAATTTATGCAGAAAATCTACTTTATGGGTAAAAACTAATACGGATATTGGATTTTTTTATGGCTTTATTTATAATTATAGGTGTTATAAGATTCGCAATCTATATAATAAAAATATTAAATTATTCATAATATACATAAAAATCATAGATTATATTCACTAATATCATACAATTTGGAAAAAAAAAAAAAAAATTCGATCATCTCTCTACCCATTTAAAGAGGCGCCTTATTGAAATCCTCCTAAAAAATTTTCTCTTTTAAAATAATCAAACCGATGATGGAACGATTTCGAATGTTTTTTAAAATTTCAGAAGTAACAAGAGTATATATTTACTTTTGAGACACCATGTTTATGTATTCGTAAGAAATTCACATGACAGTGAGCAGGAGAATAAATTTTACGAGTATAAGTTTTTCAATTTCGTATTTTTAATAGTAATGATATTATTATTATTATTATTATTAATAGTAGTAGTAATAGTAGTAGTAGGAAAAAACTGAATATTTGATTTGTCCAGTATTCGAACGTTGCGCAGATTTCTCAAATCTAACAGGAATAATCTGAACATTTGCTTCTTCTAACGGTCTCTACATTTATCATAGATGTATATTTTATGTTTTTTATCATTTGTTTTTCATACAAATTATTTAACTTATTTTTATTTTATTAATAGCAAATTTTTATATACTCTTCAAAATTTTATATAAAGGAATATAAAGTAAGAGAGTAACAAAGCTTAATCAAAGAATAAGATATTTTTAAGTAATTTAAATTAATAAATTTGATTATCCTTTTATCACATTAGGATTTGAATAAAAAAAAAAAATATATATATATATATATATATATATATATATATATATTTTTTTTTTTTAATTAATTTAATAATTTGTAAAAAAAACACACTTAATTATCAACATAAAATATATAATTGTTCTGTATGCAATATAAATTTTCAACGTTTTATAATTTCGGTGTTAAACGACATGTTGATAATTTAGGACCTAATCTTAAAATTGACTTTACGCCAAGATTACCTTAACGGCTTTAACTCTAATCTTGAACCGTAAATTGGGTATGGCATGTTTTTAATGCAAGATTAGTTTATAGTTTCACGTCGCGTTGGTTGTAACGAAATATTCGAAATGCGATTTAAAATTTAAGCGAGGTGAGCTCGCGCTTTATGTATTTTCGGCGTTTAAAGGTGACATCATACTCGCCCGTTGAAATTTTAAAGTATACGTTTGTTAGTTTTATGCTTCATTGTGTATTACGGTGTTTTTGATAAATATTCGCAAGAAAATGAAACATTTGCATTTTTTTTTTTTTTTTTTTTTATTAAATATTGAATTGTAAAAATGTGAAATAATATTCATAGTAGATAAAAGTAAAAGTACGAGAAAATTAATTTTCTTATAGATAAACAAGTAAACGGATAAAATAGAAAGAATGATGCTATTTTTTTTTTCATACATTTTGACAGTAATATGAGAAAAGTAAAAGTACACATAATTGAAAAATCAATCCTTAAATATTTTAATTACAACATAAATGTTTTATGTTGTAAAAATATATATTTCGTAATTACCTCAACGTGTGTCTTTGTTCGCGCGGACTTTAATATTTGCACTTATTATCAAACAGGCCGATATATATCGTTTATCAAACTGTAATTATTTATTTGTTCTATCTGGATAACATTTTGTTTAATTGGCCGACGATAAGTTAACAAAATTAACTTGTCTGGTCTCGGCTGTTTTTCATAAACTGTAAATTCAACTATTAAATATAAACATAGTAAAATATGACATTTAATAATAATATCAATACACAATAGCAATCTATTTATGAATATATATGTATATATTAACATAATATATTAAATACGTAATATTTAATTAACACTCGAATTTTATTTCGTTTAACACCGTCGTACGCGTCACGCCCAAAACACCCATATATATATATATATATATATATATATATACGTATAGTCGCATAATGCGTTAGCGCTTGGTTGAAAGTGCTCGTATAAACGGCGAAAACTGTTATCTTCTCTAAAGTAAATTTACATAAACTTTAAATGAGCACAACTCCCTCTTTACTTTGATCCATTACTATGAAACAAAGCTTACGCGTTATACCCGAGGTTACAAGGAGTAAGCAGCTGTAAACCTCATTAAAATTTCGTTCGGTTATTTTTATTTATTTATTTATTTTTTTTTTTGTTTATCTGCGTGCATAAGCAAATAGTTTTGATACTTTTTTAAAAAATTACTTAATTCGAATTTGTATTATTTTTTCCATCATTCGCCGATATAGATTTTTTAACCGATATTTAATATACAGATTTGATCTTGTAATGATCTTTGTTATTTATAGATTTTAAAAAAAGGTATAATTACAACTAAGACGCTACCAATTAATTATTAATATAAAATTTTAGATACAATGGCTCTGCATACATGTCGTAATATTACAAATGTAAAGATATTAAATTGATTTAGGCAGAAATAATTATTTTGATCGTGTTAATAATTACATATTAATTGATCAGCTTACTACATACAGTTTTTTTTTTTTTTTTTTTTTTCATGCACATAGACGTTTGAATATAATATCATAAAATATATTGCACAAATAGTAAAAAGAATAGTAAGTTTAATTTTACGTCCCTTTTTTTTACAAATTTTTTACAATTTTTTTATAGGCATTTGTGATGGTATAAGGTATTCCGGAGAGACCGTAAATTCAAAATAATCATAAATGGTTTATTGTTTAATATAATACTATAATTTGTTTACAATTTTTATGATAATCAAGATGTCTTCAGTACTATTTCAGTACAAAAATATACAAAATTGTACAACTTCGTTCACAAAATTCGTGAAATCGACAAGCTCAATGATAAACCTCAAACGGTAGTTCACCTAATTAATCGCAATCCAACCTGCACACACTCGCGCACAAGTACAAGATGGGAGCATTTACCTCAAACGCTATCGTACCCTACACACAAGTGCGCAACAAAAAAAAAAGAAAAAAAAAAAAAAAAAAAAAAAAAAAAAAAAAAAAAAAAAAAAGAAAAAGAAAGGTAAAGGCAACTCGCTTTATCCTCGAAGAAAATCATTCAACGGCTCATCCGTGCGTTCTTCCTGCGTGCAGACAGACAGCACCGCGGCGCGATCCCGGAAGGTACAAGTTTGCGCGCTAGATGAACACGACTCCTCGGCTACTCGAGAGAAAATGTGGAGGGGGAAGAGGAGAGAGAGAGAGAGATAGGCCCTTTCTCGCAAGGGGGAGAGGGGGCCCCCGCGAGTCGGCAGTCGGGCCCGAGACGTCGACTTAACCCATCGCGAGCTCGCGCCCGCGCGGTTTTAACGGTCAGGTGCGAGAGCACGCGAGCTTTTTTTCATATTTATATGTATATATATATATCTTATACGTACGCTTTGTCGCGCTCGCTTTGAGATTAATTTCATTCGGTGAGGTGGCTTTGTGTACATTTATGTATAGGTTTTTGTACGGGTGATGGGTTTTTATCATCGGTGTTGTATCGAATCCCTCCCCCCCCCATCTCTCCATTTGTTTTTGTTTTTACAACGATAATACGTTTGTTGATTTGATTTTATTTTGATGGATGAGTTGCGCTCTTTTTTTTTTTTTTTTATTTATTTTGATGTATTAACGTTTTTGTATTGCTTGGAAAATTTTAAGATAGTTGTGTGCTACTTTTGTTTATTGTTCGTTTAAATTTATAGTGTATACGTATTTCATAAATGATTTGTTAATTAAACGCTTACTAAATAATACATTTTTATTATAATTAAAATGAAAATCTATTTTTTTTTTTTTTTTTTTTTTTTTTTTTTATAATTTCTAAACAATAAATTTAGATAATAAAGATTTTTATTTCGCTTTAAAACAATTGTATATAAATGTATAAATGTTTATGATTTAATGAAGTGTTATATTAGCAAAATTTAAATAAATAACTTCGATCGTTAAATTATCGTTTTAAAATAATAATAATAATAATAATAATAATAATAATAATAATAAATGTAATAATTTTCTCATATAGAAACGTCAAAGAAAAATAAAAAAGAAAAGAATGAAATAGCGATACAAGTGCGACGTATCCGTAAGAGTTAAGTTTACAGAACCCGACCGCGAAAACGAGCGAAAAGACTAGATAAACGACTGGCAGACAGATAAAGGAAAAGTGCGTTCAACTAAACTCGCGGACTCGAAACGAGACACCGGCGGTTATTACACGCGAAAAAAGAAACGCGAGAGTGACCTGTGCCGGCGCTAAATCATATAGACACATACGCGTACGGCAAAGAAGATATATTAAACGGGGTTTTATGTGAGATAAATTTTGTTATTTTTTGTTTATTTTTTTTTTTGTTCCGTTCAAACGCGCGTTACACATATCAAGGAATATGGAATTCGTCAATGCGACTTTGCAGAAAACGCGACGACGAAGATATTAGACGATTGTAAATTGGATAAATTTATTAATTTATTCGTTACGATTGTGCGGACGAGTAAATTCGCTGGCGCGTTATAGTGGCACGAATAACTATACGCGTAAGCGCTGCCTGTGGAAGAGGAGAGATTTATCGTGTAGGTACATTCTTTGTATTTGTTTTTGTGCAAAAGAAAAAAAAAAAAAAAAAAAAAAAGGACAAAAAATATAAGACGTTCGCTTATACAGCAGTGTGTAGCAGAGAGTCCGATGCACCGGGACGGCACCCGAGTTCTTAATACGACGCACGTGGTGAGTGTTTTTATTTATATTCTTATATATATATATTCTTTTTGTCATGATCAGCTATTTTGTATGTATAGCGAAACGCGAATTTTTATCTCGCGTTTAAACGTTACGTCTGTACACGGCAAATTTTAATTCGTTTGAAATTACTGGATATACATACGTATGATGAATTGAAATTTTTTTGTTTGTTTGTTAATTTTAATGTTGATTTATTGTTTTGAATTTATTACAATCGAAATATTAATTAAATTAACGATAAAAAATTTTTCATAGCAATTTTAGATACACAACGTAAAAGAAACTTTGTAATAATTACAGAATATTGGTGTTAACTAAAATTTTTAAAATTATATATTTTATAAAAACAAATCTTACGCATGTAATAAAAAAATTTATCTAGAAAATTGTATAATAATAAAATCGTTAAAAATAACCACAAAAACAACTCGATTTTCTTCTCATAACAAAATACATGTAACGACCGTTCATTTCTTAAACCATGATCAAAATCTTTACTTCTTTAAGTCAATAAACTGAAAACTTTAAAAATAACACATTACAAAGAGGTTAACGACGCTTATTACGTTTACAATGCCGCATTGCTAAGTCAATCGATTATAATAAAAGAAAAAAGAAAAAAAAGCCTCGTTTCAACGGATGATTGGCGAAGAGAAGAAAAAAAAAAAAAAAAAAAAGGAGTGCGCGCTTGTTTCTGATAGTTTGAGCTAGAATTCGCGCGGATATTCTCGGATCTCTTGTGATCCATTTCACGCGACCGGCGAAAGTGTAGATGTGTGCGTATTAGCGCGGTAAAAGAAAAAAATATAAGCGTAAGAAATTTATACATGTATATGTATATATATAATGTTCGCATCGGATCTGTACAGACTTTCACCGAGATAAAAATAAATAAATATGCGGTATGAATAAATAATTATTTTTGTCTCGCTTTTTTTATTTTTTCTTTTTTTTTTTTTTTTTTTTTATTACTTAAAACGTTATCGTACGATGGATACGATTTTTTTTTTCTTTTTTCTTTTTTTTTCTTTAGTTTAATCGTTTAATTTTCGTTTTTATTTCAGTCGTTAAAAATATTAAATATTTTTATGACAATATCATCAATTCTTTTATTCATGTAAAGTTCTACGAATAATTTTACGATATTTTTTCTGTATAAAATAATATGAAAACTTTTAGAAATATAATCGTTAGATACATTCGTCGAGATAAAAATAATTGTAAGAAATTTGCTTTTTATTGCGCTCCAGTGTCCTACAATTGTTTCAACGCTTGTTTTTGCTTTCGCGTAAATTAAACAAGATTTTTAATATAGATTAACAATTAAAATTTATGCGTTTTGATTTTAAAAAGTGTAAAAAAAAAAAAAAAAAAAAAAGAAATCTAGCAATCGCAATCAATTTTTTCAGACAATCGATAACGTGCAATGATTTCGTTTAATTTGATAACAACTCAAGAAAAAAAAAAAAAAAAAAAAAAGCAATCAACGCTTACGTAAATATATTCAACATTTCATTACTTTTCAATAATTATCATTTCAATAACTTTCGTATCTCGTGCCACTAAAAATTCACATTAAATTATAGCCAACGATCTATACTTATCGATCTTTTATTTCTTCGAAATCAATCAAATTATACCGATGCCGTTTTACAAGCGATTTTCTATTATTACTAGAAGACCTAATTTTTTATCCGTTTATAAAGCGTCGATAAGACCGTCTCGGGATTTATCGGTGTAAAAGTATACCGAACAAAAAAAAAAAAAAAAAAAAAAAAGAAGAGGGAAAAAAAAATGTGAAACAAAGAAAGCGTGCGCGCGCGCGCGTACCGATTTCTTTATTAAACGTCGTTTCTAATAATATAATGTCATGCATTTGACGATAATAATATTCTATATTTTTGAATGATATATTAATAACGGTGTGCATCGATCCTTTTGCGAATCGCGAAACTTGGCGTAAATCAATAAGCGTTATTTCTTCACAATCGATACACGTAATAAACGGTCCTTAGTATACATACATATATAACATATATGTCTTAACCATACAGCGCGCTCTCACTTTCTCACTGCACTGCCCATTTCTTCTTTCTTCCGTCCTCAATTAAAAGCGCATACAGGTATGTATATATAGATATATAGATATAGATAT